>WSTJ01000050.1:0-53103 GCA_019623705.1 Ceratobasidium sp. 428
AGCACCTCATCTATCTCTGTTTTCTCATCCTTCCCACACGACTGGACAAACGTGATCAGTGAGAGAGATATGGTCAGTGAACCGTCACTTACCGTGCATGTGTCCAAAAATACCAACGCCAGATAACGCGGCTCGCTCATACCGGGCGGACACCCCGGGAGACCAAAAGTATTATCGATCAACCTACGCCAGATCCCGATCGACGATCGGGTTATGAGCAAGTTTCGGAAATGCTTGTTCAATCGAGCGAGGAAGATCACGTCCATAGGCTCAAGGTTTGACGCGATCTGCACCACCCGATAAGGTTCTGGCCGGAACGAATTGAGATCGATGCTTACCTTAGTTAAGATTCCGATTGGCATATCCGCAAGGCCAACAACGCGACTCGACTTGCTCTTGACTTGCTGCTTGCGGGCCGGCGTTTTAGTAGACTTGGTGGCAGTACTACGTTGACGCTTGCGCGGTGGAGATTGTTTCTCCTTTTGGTCGGAACCTACACCCGCTGTGAGGTTCGTGTCAATATTTTTAAAGCTGAGATGAGCTTCCGAAACGAATACTTACTAGAGTCAGTATTACGCTTGGGTTCATCGGAAACACCATCTAGAAGCGTGTCTTGATACTCAAGGTGCGCTGGATGGGAAGGCAACTTACCAACCGCAATCCTAGCTCGTTTGCCTTGGGTAGTTGCGGGGCGTGAGCTGGAAAAAACAGAAGAATTAGTCATTTGTTCCTGCTTTTTTACACACAGCTGAGCACACCTCCTCTGTTTGGACATCGTAGTGCTTCAACCCAATGAAATCAACTGCGAGACCTGATGAGGTGGTTGAAAGATCTACAAGGGCAAACAATCACGTGGACGTGCGTTATGTATTTACCATATTTGGTCAAATTTATGACGCGTGTCCTCATAAACATGTTGGATCACGCGGTACCCATGCACGTGGGCGCAATATCAATTGAAAAGTCGGGCGCCGTTGACCGCTCATCGAGACTTTAACTTATAGGAGACTAAGATTCTTCTAGTGAAAATCGTGGCCAAACATTTAGTCAGTGAGTACGGTTGTTTCTTCGTGCTTTCATGGATTGTCACCGGTTATGTCAGGGGAAGATCTCGAAGCACCGTAGTGTGAAGCAGGCATAACAATGCCTATTTGCTGGTCTACGCGCATACATGCATCACTCATGTTCTATCAGCAACCAATCTATTGTACTCGCTCGTATCTTTGATACAGTTTCTATCGTACGTTGTCGTTTCTATCGTACGTTTGTTTGTTTCCGTTCACATGAGTTGTGCCGTCGTATCGTAACGACGCATATATTGTTTCCTCTCCGTATTTGTACCGAGCTTATGTATATAAACCGATGTACTTACATGTCCAATCTATAGCATTCATACAGCGTTCGCAGCAGCATCATGTTATACAATCGGAATCGTGCAACGAGGAACGAATCCACAAATACCAAAACACAACCATACAAAACAGTACTAGCAAACGTGCCTGGGCTCTCAAAGTTATTCAGTCAAGCTCAGCACCGAAATGAATCCAAAGAGCCGGCACTAGAAACAACCGCCATTAGCCCTGTCTTCAACTTCACCTCGTCCATTTGTTCGTTCACGCTCTTTTTTTTTATATCTCACTCTCGATGGACTCTACCGTAGGCTCATCGAGCGCTCCGAGCCGCGGACAAGAACGCCGCCGCAACCCAGACCCATATAACATGGGTTTTAACGACGGTGAATACACGGGCGACGAAACACTTCAGGAAACCAAGGAGGTCAATCAGTCTTTGGAAAATCTGCTCAACAATACCTCCGAACGTCTGTACAAAAGCGTTTTGCGGTGAGTTCGGCAAGGCATTTGGACATCGCTCATCCCAGTTTTAGTGGGGGTTGTTATGACCGGTCGCAACCAAAAAACCGTCAAAACATTTCGATGTGTTTATGAGAGCTGACAACAGTTTTAGATATCATAACATGAGGGTATGTTACAGTATGCATATTTGAGTGAATCTTAGCTGTCCCGACGTCAAACCACATCAGTCAGCCCTATATTAGCCCCGGTCAAACATGCGACTCCTCGACTGCTCTCATATATATAACGCTCATATTGATGACATAAAACTGACCTTTGCATTTTTCCGCTCCACGCGAGTGTCGGGGGTCGTTGATTGATGCGAGCCAAGTGACCGAGCAGAGACTAGAAGCGCCGAGCCTACTCGTCATTAAGAGACTTTGCTATGAGACAGGCGATACTCTTTCAACTACTTAGTTAGTAAAACGTCAGTGTACATTAATTGCTTGACCAGGTCCCATAAATGGGTTTACGGGCCCATGTTCGCACAAAATGCTATTTGATGTCATCCATACGGCAAGGTGTTTCAAAAGCATCGGCTCGGTTCGATTGAAGCGCATACATACTGCAAATCACGGCGTGTAGCCTGGAATAGTTCTTCGACATTACTTTCTGATTAAGACATCGGTAATCCTAGCCCCCCCCTCAAAGCATAGGGAGGTTGTTTAGATACAACTCCTTCCCCGCCAAACACTTCGATTTCATAATGTTAGCCTCTTGTAGCTTATAGAGGGGTCTCTTCTACAGTTGGTGAGACTCGGCGCCCCTACTCTGTGCTCGGTCACCTGACACCCACTTTCCGCAGTACTATTCTTGTTACTGTCCCAAGTTGTTTCCGTTTGTGCGTTTGTGTCTCTGTGAGGTACGACCTTTGTGTTCGTATAGCACAGTAAAAATGTATGCAAATTAAAAACAAAAAATGCTCGGTCACCTGGCTCGCATCAATCAACGACCCCCGACACTCGCGTGGAGCGGAAAAACGCAAAGGTCAGTTTTATGTCATCAATATGAGCGTTATATATATGAGAGCAGTCGAGGAGTCGCATGTTTGACCGGGGGTATTATAACTTACCTAGGAAAACTCGAACGAGTCGTGATACGATCATAACACTTTTGCATATAATGATGAAGTCAATTATCATACGACACCTAAATGAGATTGTATCTGGGTCACGACTCTATCATAACCCCAATGTGACATTCTCTCTCACAACCGCTAAATTATTTCTGGGATGGATGGATGGGAACGGTGTGCGAGAGTAGTAGAGGCTTTCTTAGATCAGTAGTGTACTGAGCTTAGGTTCCGTTGATGGAAGTCTCATTTGTATGTGATTGGTTGTACAGTACACCGCCGCCCCAAACACCCAGATTTTTCCGACTAAGGGCGCAATCCCGGAAACAAACCCGGTGATCTGCTGGAGCCGGGATAGATCTCAAGCTGGATCCCAGGCGAGCGCGAGTCCAGCTGGAGCCCAGCAAGCAAGAATTTGAAACCCGGCCGAGCATGCCGAAGCCACGAGGCGGACGTGTCACGTGCGGCGAACACAGACCTGGCAGGGATATAACATACCACGGAGGGTGGGGCGGTATTGGTACTACTGATATATAAGATATTTGAGTCAACAAGACCAACCTGTGAGGAGATATGGGCAAAACAAGACATCAAAAAGTGGGGTTATATGCACTATAGGAGTTCAGATCCACAAGCAAAATGGTGCAGCGGTTAATAGCACTGCTCAATCATTAGAAGAAGTCGTTACCGGGTTTTAAGTTCGAATCCCCGTGTTGCCATTTTTTATGAGCCGAAAAAGCTGGCTCATTTGAAATGCATCCAGCTGTATTCTAGCTTGACCCCCCAAACAGCTGGAAAACAGACTTGCGCGCTTTAGCTGGATTCCGGCTGGGGCACGTGCTTGACTCCGGTGTTCCGGAAATCAAGCTGAAATCCAGCTGCCACCGGGCCCGCGGTGTACTTAGGAGCGGAACGGTCACGTGATTACCAGAGACGAGTTGTTTGTACTTGACCACATCCTCCAGGCACGGCCTGAGATCTTCGAACTAAATTTCCTCCATTGGTATTCCTAAGGGCACGAGTAGGTAAATTATGAGGATAGAGGAACTAGTAATAGAGGGTAAGCAATAGGAAAATATATACTACGCCCTCCTGACTGTAACTGCTAGGCTTCAAGTCTTACCCGTCTCGTACTACAATCACTGGCTGGGATCCTTCTTTCAACGCAATAACTGGCCTCAATGGAACCGGAAAATCTAATATCCTTGATGCTATCTCATTCGTTCTGGGGTTGACGGACTACAAAGAGGTGTGTATAATGCTCTGGTAGTTCCTCGCGGGTGGCTGATTTATTGTTGTTAACTAAATCTAATATTCTCATTAGTTGAGAGCTGCCAATCAGCAAGAACTTATTTATAAAAAGGGCGCTGCTGGAATCACGAAAGCTAGCGTTACGATCGTATTCGACAACTCTGACGAAACAAACAGCCCCGCTGGAATGCAGAACCTCAAGCAAATCACCGTCACAAGGCAGGCATGTAGCGTCCACTCAACTATCCTAGTCCGTGTGCTCACCAGCCTTGTTCTAGATATCAGTTCCGAATAAATCTAGATACCTTATAAACGGCCACGTTGCTCAACAGCAGGCTGTCCAATCGCTTTTCCAGTCTGTCCAACTCAACATTAACAACCCGAACTTTGTTATTCGGCAAGGCAAAATTACCAAAGTGTGTGTTTTCGAATACACTCTTCTAGTGCTTCTTTGTGACGCTATTTAGGTGCTCAATATGGGTCCACGCGAAATTCTTGGCCTTATTGAAGAGGCCTCGGGAACACGGATGTACGAAGAGAGGAAGGAAAAGGCGCTCAAGACAATCAGCAAAAAGGAGAAAAAAGTCGAGGAGATTACTTCGGCAAGTTGGTTGTGTATTCTTTGTCGTCTCCTTACTCATATTCGAGTAGCTTTTGGCCGAAGAAATTGATCCCAAGCTCTTGAAGCTCCGGAAGGAGAGAGAATCTTACCAAGCCTACACCGAGGCCTCATCCAAGGCGGAGAATCTAGGTCGCATTGTGTCCGCCTTCCAATACACCGACTACAACCAGCGTATCCGTGAGCGCGAGAATGAAATCGAGAACGCGAATGCCAAGGTGGCCGACATGCAACGACAGCGTAAAGATAGGATCAAGGAGAGGAAGAAGGCGGTTGTCGAGCAGGACGAGGTGAAACAGAAACGGGACGCGGAGATGCAAAAGGATGGCAAGCTGAAGGCGCTGGAAGAAGATATGGCTAATCGTGAAAAGGAGGTGGCGAAAGTACAGGCTCAGGTCGAAATTGTGGAGAGTACGATCAAGGAGAATAGGACCAAGGCGGAGGAGGTCCAGGAGGCGTTAGACAAGGTATGCTCCAATTATATGGCTTATATTCTTGGTTGCTTACATTTTGTAGATGCGGGGATCCCTGGAGGAGTCGCGAAACAACGTTGCGAGTATCAATGCCGATTTTACGACCGCCAAAGAAGCACACGTCGCCGCGCAGCACTCGCTTTCTACTGCCGAAGAACTTCAGCAAACGCTTCTCACTGGCCTTTCTTCAAATGCGAACATGTCCACTGGAGGGTATCTTGGTGGGATCGCCGAAGCTCGCTCTCGCGCCGCGACTGCCGGGACCGAAGTCGACCAAGCCAAGGTCCAGCTTGGGATGGTCAAGACGGATATGAAGGAGAAGGAGAGCCGTGCGCGGAAGATGGAGAGCGAAGGACAGCAGGGCAAAGATGCGCTGGAGAGGGGCCGAGCAGAGATCGCGCAGTTGACTGCCAAGCTGGAAAAGTGTGGGTGGAATCAGCAGATGAAGAAGGAGTTGGATGAGAAGATGGGACAGGCGAGGGAGACAATGAGCAGAGCTAGAGATGTGAGTTTACATCTGGTCTTTATTTTCGTTTTCAACTCTAACTCTTTGTTCAGGTCGCAGACCGAATGCGAAATGGCCTCAGCAACCTCGACTTTTCCTACTCCGATCCTACTCCGAATTTCGATCGCACTTCAGTCTTGGGATACATCGCAAACTTGACTCGTCTCGCTCCCGAAGTCGCAGACAAGTGGAGCACGGCGCTCGAAATATGCGCTGGAGGAAAACTCTACCATGTCGTCGTCCGGGACGAGCGTGTTGGTTCTTCGCTCCTCAAAAACGGCCAACTGCGTAAACGCGTAACACTTATTCCTCTTACCCGTATCTCCCCGCCTCGTGCATCCCCCGAGGCGATCGCCAAAGCTAAACGACTCGCGCCGGGAAAGGTATTCTTGGCGCTCGAGCTCGTAAAATATCCACTAGAGGCCAAAGCAGCGCTCGAATTCGTTTTCGGCGACACTTTGATCTGCGAGGACGACGAAACGGCTAAAGCAGTAACATTCGACCCTCAAATCCGGATGCGAAGCGTGACCAAGAGCGGGAGCGTATACGACCCGAGTGGAACGTTGAGCGGTGGAAGTGCGCCCTCGACCGGAGGGATCTTGAAGCGCGTGCAGGAGGTGCAGGCTGCAGAGGATCGGGAACGCGAAGCTAGGCGAGCTGTGGAGCAGTTGAGAGCCGAGGAGGAAGGTGCGAGGGCGCAGATCGAGGTGTGGGAGCGGGTTACGCGCGAGTTGGAGTTGAAGAATCATCAGCTTGGGGTGTTGGAGGCTCAAGTTGGGGGGAGTGATTCTGCGAGGGTGAGTCTCCTTTCTATCTTTCTTTCGGGGGTTGATTGTGATTGGGTGGTAGATTCATAAAGAGGTGGACGAGATGAAAAGGAGTATTACGCAGCTTGAGGCTACGATTGCGAGTGCCACAGAGCGAAAGAAGGAGGCCGAAGCTGAAGCTACGAAGCTTGAGAAGGATATGAAGGAGTTTGGGCAGAATAAGGAGTCGAAACTTAAGGAGCTCAAGGTGCGCATATACGTTGTGCTCGTCTGATTAGATGTTTAATCGTGGTGGTGGTGGGACTTATTTAGGCCGATATTGTGAAGAAGCGGTCGGATGTAGCGAAGAAGAGTGCCAAGTTCAAGGAACTTCAGAAAGAGCATCAGGTTGCGCAGATGGAGCTTGGTGAGATTGATTTCTTGAGCTTCTCGGTTATGTTTTTGCTGAAGTGTGCGGCTAGAACAAATGGACGCGGATATTGTCAAGGCCGAGGAAGAAGTCGCTACTGCCCAAGCTGCGATCGTTGATAGCGAGCAACAGACGAAAAAGCTGAAAGCGAAGCAGGAAGAAGCCGAGGTACGTCTCACATTGCCTTCCTCCCTTCCTCCCTCCCTTCCTCACCCCTTTCTCCCTAAACAGGCAAACCGCCAAGCAGTAGCTACAAAACTCGAAAAAGAACGCGCAGCGCTCAAAGCGTACCAACAAAAACTCGACCAGCTCTCGGAAGACATCTCTGCCATCGACCAACGCGTGTCTGATTTGGAGCTTGCCTTGAAGGCGTCTGAGCATGAGATTGCGGGTCTTGCAAAGGAGCAGAGTGTGCTCGAGACCAAGGTTGCGGATTTGGAAAAGTTGAATCCTTGGTTTGGTGACGAGAAGCGGTGAGTTTAGTGTTTTTTTTGGGATTTTGTGGCGGGGTTGTTGATGTGTTGGGTGGTTGGGTTGTGGTAGGAAGTTTGGACAGCCTGGGACGGATTATGATTTCAAGGATATGGATATGGTGAAGATTAAGGATGATGCGAAGAAGGCGGAGGAGTTGACTAAAGGGATGAAGAGGAAGGTTAATACGAAGGTTATGAATCTTATCGAGGGGTATGTTTCCTTCTCTCCTTTTTTTTGTTAAGAGTTGCGTTGATTTGGGTTTGGTTCGTGTAGAGTGGAGAAGAAAGACAAGGAGCTACAAGAACGAATCGCGATGGTGCAGAAAGATAAGCTCAAGATCGAGAGTACGATTCAAGAGCTGGATCGGGAGAAGCTTGCTGCTTTGGAGAAGACGTTTACTAAAGTCAACGAGTGAGTTCCACATCCCATCATCTGCATCGTTTTGTGAACTGATTTGTTATGGTGTGGTGTGGTGTGGTAGACAGTTTGGACAGATCTTCGCTGAGCTCTTGCCGAGCAATTTCGCGAAACTTCAACCGCCTGAAGGAAAAGCCTTGACGGAGGGGTTGGAGGTGAAGGTTCGGTTGGGTCAGGTGTGGAAGCAGAGTTTGACGGAGTTGAGTGGTGGTCAACGGTCAGTCCTCCATGCATCCTCTCTTCCTGCCATCACGCGCCAATTCAACACCTCTCCTCTAGTTCGTTGATTGCACTCTCGCTCATCATGGCCCTACTCCAATTCAAACCGGCACCAATGTACATCCTCGACGAGATTGACGCGGCGCTCGATCTGTCGCATACCCAGCACATCGGGACATTGTTCCGGAACCGATTCCGGGGCAGCCAATTCGTGGTTGTGAGTTTGAAAGAAGGGTTGTTTACGAATGCGAATGTGTTGTTTAGGACGAGGTTTAGGGATAATACTAGTATTGTCGAGGTGGGTTTCCATTCAGGGTTTATTGGAATGTTTTTGGGGCCTGACGATTTTTTTTGCAGCGGACTGCGCAGAGGTCGACGAGTGCGATGTATAATGCGCAGGCCGAGGGGAGTGCGGCTGGACGAGGTCGGGCGAGGGGTCAGGCTAGGGCTGTAGCTGGACAGGCGTAATTGGTCGGGCTGTTCGCGTATCTATTTATTGTAACTCTTGGCTTGTCAGATTTAATGTACTTTTTACACACCTTGCCACTCGCCGCCACGTCGTGGCTAAATTAATCGTTTTAGCGCCGAGCGACTGACCAGATTAGGTTTACCATGCCATGCGTCATGGGGTCCGCGCGGCGGATAATTAAACCAACCGCCCGCCACGACCATGCCGGGGCCGTCCCCGTCGTTTACGTTTACCCAAGACGCGGCCAAGCACGAGTATGATATCCTGCAGCATGTGTTGAGGGAGGAAGGGCTCGCTAGCGACTGGGCCGAGTGTTTCCAGGGCGCGCTGGGCGAACTCAGCCAGGCGATCGAGCATAACAACTGGTTGGAGGGTATACGACGGGCGCGAGAGGCTAGTGCTGAGTATGAGCATGAGGGCCGGTGGGACCCCGAGGCGAGGTTGGCGGATATTAATCGAGCGATATTGGGCGCCAAGACGAGTCGAGAGGGGCCCGAGCATTTGGTACTTACGCTCTCGTCGCCTAGTACGTTTGTGCCGACTATTCGAGATGCGTCGGGCGCGCGGGTTCCGAACCGGTATGCGTGCAAGTTTGAGCCTGGCACGTGGAATTTGCCGAGGTTTGAGCATGCGGGTAAAGTGCTTGGACATGGTGGGGAGGTTATTCTTGGACTTGCCGAGTGGACGTTTGGTGAGCTGTTAATTAGATTTGTTTTATTTATTTGGGGCTGATGGATGGTAGGTGTCGAAGGTGTGCCTCCTTCGAGAATCGTAGGCGGGACGTTTGCGGTGCGAGGCGTCAAATCGCCCGCTATCTATGAATCGCTTTGCCGTGTCATGCGGATCGCGGTACGTTACGTTTTGCCCCTATCATCTTTTTCTTAAAATGGAAGGTTAATTCCGTGTCTATACTAGGTATATGTCCATCTTGCGATCCACCTCGAGCTCAGCCTCTTGCGAGATCTGCACGTCAAACTCGTGTATCCGCCGCCGCCTAAATCGCCTACACCCGAACCGCCGACTATATCTACCTCGGACATGCCGACTACTCCGTCCACACCCTCTGATGGGAAGAAACACGGGCTTTGGGGGTTATGGGCCAAGACTTCAGAGCTCGTCCAGGGGTTGCATCCCGTTGCGGGGCACAGGCATCATCAGTCCATAGGTCGGCGCTCGCCGTTGCGTTCAGACGATACCCCTCTTCCTGCTACTCCTACACTTGGACGATCGAGTTTAGACTCTCCAGCCCGACCACGACTCGTTCAGCAGTCCAGCGACCGACCGATCCGACCCTCGCTCGACATTACCCGTGCGTTTCCTTCGACTGGCGGAGGACCGCCAAGCGCTCATGGGTTCAAGCCACCCGTCCCGGCAAAAGCGATACGTCCGCCCGCCGTCCCGCCAAAGACTCCCACTCCCGTAATCAAATCGACGTCACCTGAACCATTCCCGATGTCCCAGTCCCCTCCGCCTGGAGCGTTGCTCTTCCCAACAACGTCACCTACCTCGCCGACCAAACCACGCGCCACGCCCGGCGGCTTTGCAGCGCTTGTCGAGACTCTTCGGTCCGAAGCAAACGTGTTGTCTACGAGTCCGGGAGTAGTATTCGACGCACCTGGGCTAATCGTACGATTAGCTGAAAAAGAGCTAGATCCGGACGAGGACGCGAATAACGAGTTTGTGGGAACTAGTAACGCGAGTACGCCGTTTGGTTCTCGGATCCTCCACACACATGCACATCATCATACACATCATCAACACGACTCACTCTTCGAAGCGCTCACCCAATCCCAACAACTCCCCAACAACCCATCCGTCCGACGAACGCACGCACCAACTCCAGCGCACCTGCGCCGTCCCACCGGAGACGAAAAAGCCGGTCTGGCATCTGTCCTAGGCTGGAAAGGCAACACCGGGTCCTCAGCCGATTCCGGACCTGGCGTCGGTGTAGACCTCCGAGCCCAATGGCGCGCAAATAGTATCTTCGGAGTCGGCGAACGCGGTCTATTACGTGCAGGGAGCATTTTCGGGTCTACAGCGTCGGCTGAATCGACTGGATCTCAACGGACTGCGAGGCCTAGGGGGAGTAAAGCGGGAAAGATGGGGAAAGAGTGGAAAGGGCGGGGGATGTGTGGTGTTGCGGGGTTTGTGAGGCATCAGGGGTTGACGGTTTTGTATGCTGAGTATGTGGATGTGGTTGGGAGTGGGAGTGGGATGGGTGGTGGGGGAGGGAGAGGGGGTGAGGAAGGTGGGGGTGGAGGGGCAGGGGTAGGGGGAGGAGGGCCGCAGACGACTGCGGTGAATGTTACGGGCGGAGAGGTTGTTTCGGAGCCGAGGGGGATTGAGGAGGGTGGTAGTCGGCCGCCTACGCCTCCTGAGAAGGAGAAGGACGCTGCGGTGGTGAAGGAAAAGGAGAAGGAGAAGGAGAAAGAGAGGGAGAGGCAGCCAACACGCAAATCGACAATGGCCAAAACACCCGCTCCCAAAATCTGTGTTCAAGCGCATTGGCGGACGTATCGGTATTTCCGGTTCAAGCGGACTGGACCGGGCGAGGATGATGTGCGGGAGGGTGGGGAAGGAGGGGGTGAAGGTGTTGGGAGGCCTGATTCGACGGTTGGAGAGTATGATGGTGAGAGTGAATCTGTTGTTGGAGCGAACGGTGGGGGGAAACGGGATTCGGCGTCGGGGTCGGCTATCAAGAAGGGCGATAAAGATTCGACGATCAAGAGGGATAAGGACTCGCCTACGAGTTCGAGGACGCAGACGCAGGTGTCGACTCGGACTGTCAATTCTGCTACTACTGGTGCGGGGAAGAAGAGGGAGAAGAATGAAGACGGGAGCGAGCTCGCGTTGGACGAACCACTCGGATCGTTTGTGGCGAGGTTGTGTAAAGGTGCTGAGAGTGAGATGGTGTGTCAGGAGCCGGGGTGTGGGGAGGAGGTTGCTAAGCATCGGGTGAGTTTCTCATTATCATTTTTCCTGTTAGATTGGTGAGGGGCTGATTGATGGGATTTTGGTGTGGTGGTAGATGAGTTGGATACACAACCACATGCGCATCATTTTACATCTCTCCGAAGACGACGAGTGGGTTGACATTGGGCTTAGTCCCGTCGAGCCGGAAGATAGTTCGGTTGTCAAGACGTGGGTGTCTTGTGCGGTTTGTGGTGAGAAGACTGAGAAGCAGGAATTGGGAAACGGTGGATAGTAAGTCCCTTTTTGCCTACACTCATAGCATGGAGGTATTGATACAAGTATTCAACAAGCCTCTTCTCCCTCGCCAAATTCCTCGAACTCCTCATCTACTCACGCACAATCGCCTCGCTCGACCCATCACTCTGCCCCCACACCACGACCTCCAAACACGCCATCGTCCGACACTTTTCGCACAGCGGCTGGACGCTCGCGTTCGAAACATCGGAAGTACCCGACGTGTACGAGGTCAAGGTCCCCAAAGTCCGGATGCTTCGAACGATCAAGCGGGTGGATCATGCGCATACGCAGCTTGTGGCTGATGAGCGGGTTAAAGACGAGTTACGGTTGCAGGTTACGAGGTTTTGGAAGGGTGTGAAGGATTATTTGGATGAGCTTGTGAGTTTGCTTTTTTTTGGCTGGGTTGGGTTGGTGTTAATTGATGGGCTTTTGGGTGGTGGGTGTAGGAGTTGTATTTGGAGACTAGGGATACGTCGCCTGAGACTGCGCATAAGCGGTTACCTACGACACCACCTGGTTCGGATCCGGAAGTAGACGACAGGCCTCGAGTGCCTCGTAAAAACTCGGCATCTTTATCACGAAAGTCGTCCCAGCCGACGATTCAACGAGTCTCCCAGCTCCAGAAGTTACCTCAGCTCACGAGGAGCGTTTCGATGAGCGGGTCTCGGTCTCGAACTCTCGCCGATGCGCCGCTCCCTGCAACGCCTCCTGCTCCACCACGTAAAGCGAGTGGACTTTCGTCGGGCGCTACGTCCCCTCCTCAACCAAACGTCCCTCCTCCAACCGCAGTTTCCATCACAAACGCTTTATTCCCGCCTTCAGCCGTCGATCGAGCTCTACTCCAAAACCTCCGAGCTCAACTCGTCGCGCACGAACACGCGCTATATGATTCACTCGCTCGAGTAGGGCCGGGCGGGTTGAACGATGTAAGGAGAGAGTTTATCATCCAGGGGCGAGGAGCTGTGAAGCGTGTACAGGCTTGGGAGCAGAAGCATGTGCCTGAAGCCAAGGGGTTGAGGGAGTTGAAGTGCGTGGAGCCTGGTTGGTGGGGGAAGGATACGCATGTTGTTCCTGGGAGTGATGTTGTGGTTAGGGAGGGGGATTTGGGGAGTATTATTGCGTTTACTTTGAGGTGAGTTGATGAGAGGTTGAAGATAGGAGGGGTGTTGATGAGTGTGTGTTTTAGTTCGGCGGATTATGCGGCCGAGTTGGATAATCTTCGAAATCACCGTACGATCAGTTTGGCCGAGTCTTTGGAGGAAACTCCAACTGCGTCCAGGATAATCAAAGCCCCAGCACCAAGCCTTTCCGTTATACCCTCTCGTTCAGCTACGCCCGCGCCCGGACGATCTGCACCACCTACTCCAGACCCAGACACCGATGACTCGACAGTATGGGGCCAGGCCGAAGCCTATTCCACTGTTATCACCCGAAAAGAACATCCTCGCGATCTTTCCGCACTCCTTAGCTTGCGCGACGTCCTAAGACAAAAACGCACGACCGATTCTGTACTGTCCATACCTTCCAAGTTTTCGAGCATGGGGAGCACGTCGTCTCGGCTCGTTTCGGGGACTCCGCCCTCGGCGTGGTCTAAACCCGCGGTGGAGATTACGGCCCAGTTGGCGGATGGACAGGTCTCTACGGCGGATGATGAAGTACGCAAGCTGCTCACTGAGCATTATGGGAAAGCTTTGGGTTCGGACGCTTCTGCTACGCCTACTCCGTCGAGGATGGCGACCCGTCATACGACGCAGGATTTGTCGACGACTTCATCGCTCAACGAGGTGGATCTTGACGAGTCTTCCGATGAGGGAGGGACGACAGCTCCCGCTCCACCGCCTAAAGACGCCGCGCCGACTCCATCTACCTCAGGGAAGCATACCGACCAAGGGACGTTGACGTCGGTATTGGCGAGCGCGATGAAGTATGTGTTGAATCCGCTGGCTGATCGACCGTTGCCAGTGCACCATGTTGGGTTGATGGCGGTCGATCCGAATGCTGCGTATGGACCTATCGATGAGAGGCCTCATATCAAGTGGGTGTATGCGCATATAACCGGCTATTTTGTGCTGAACTTGTTTGATCTTGGTTAGGTATGATTGGACGGCGGGGACGAGGCTTCGATTTAGCTGTACAGGTAGGCCGTTGCGCAAATTCGGCAGAATCTTGTTCTGATTTTCACTATAGCGTACTTTGCCCGACAGTTTGACGCGCTGCGTCGTCGCTGCGGCGTAGCAGAGGGGTTCAATAAGAGTCTCGCCGAGAGCGCAAACTGGCTAGCCGAAGGAGGAAAATCAAAGGCTAATTTCTTCAAAACAAGTGACGACCGTTACATCATCAAATCACTTGTCAACGCATGGAATGTTGCAGATCTGTGAGCCTAGTTTCTATGACATGCTCTTATACAGGTGTTAACGAATATAACGTAGCCAAATCTTGATCGAGATGGCGCCGTCGTACTTCCGATATATTGACTCTACCCACTCGAAATCTTCGGTGCTCGCTAAAATGCTCGGGTTTTACACGATCGAAATCAAGAACCTCGAAACCGGAGCGACGCAAACTCGAGCAGACGTGTTGGTCATGGAGAACCTCATGTTTGGCCGAACAATTACACAGACCTTTGACCTGAAGGGTATCAAAGGCCGTAGGGTGAAAGCTGGAGGAAAAGGCAAGGGGACGACTCAGTTCGACGGAGAGTGGATCGAAGGCGCGTCTCGAGCGTTGCTGTTGGTTCGGCCACATTCGAAGTTGATTCTTCAAGAGGCTGTCAAGTGCGATGCTGAGTTTTTGGCCAAGTCGAACATCATGGATTATTCGTACGTTTCCCTGAATTTTTTTTTGAGTTGGGACTGATCGTCGTTCGAATGCAGGTTGCTCTTGGGCGTAGACCAGGAGCATAGTGAAATCGCCTGTGGTCTGGTTGATACTATCGGTTTGTGTTTTAATGCGCGACATCATACCAATACTAACATGATGCCATAGGGAGTTATACTTTTGCTAAGACACTCGAAAATAAGGCCAAGACAAACCTACAGAGTCGAGAAGTCACAGTGGTCCCACCTGCAGAATACCAAGACCGTTTCGTCAAGGCGATGGAGCGCTATTTCCTGGCGTGCCCCGACAAGTGGAGTAAACCGGCACCTTCTGTTATGGACGTTTACGATCCCGCATTGTTGCCGAGCGTTTTGTGACGAAGGACGTTGTAGTTTCTTGCTGCTCTAGGTCGTGGTCTCCTTGGACGAGACGGCCCAGATGGTTTTATGTAGCGCTATCGCACACTATGTGTATCCCCTCGTTTAGGTCAGATCAGTATTTCAGTCTGCTCGCATATGTTTTCACGCAATTATTACTTTGAATAAATATCTCTCACATAAACGAGTGAACATTTTTTTAGAGGTCTAGGTTTCGGAGAGTCCCAATGCGTTGTTTGCTTACCGTCCAAACTACAATAGTATCATCAAGCTCATGGAAACAATCGCAGCCTTCTGTTTGACTCTATTTGGCACTTATTCGCCATGCGTGGCTAGCGCCTGTGGCGCCAGGTTGTTCTGCCCTTTGTCCACCGAGGTTGCTATACAACCCTTTGCGTCCAAGTGTTAGGTCTCTCCGAAGTTGTATCTAACCTCCCACATTAACACCAGGACCCATACCGCCCGACACTGTTCGCTCTTTAGATTTTATCTAGCTATCGACCAAAACTATCACACAGAAGGCTCTTCCTATTGATGCTAGAACAATGAATGCACCAACTATCACCTCTCAAACGGTTTGACTTCTCAGCTTCACTATTACAATCCACCTGAACATTTTCCTCTCGGAAACAGACGATTGCAGAAATTGTCAGGCTGCTTTCCAATCGTGGTTGTCCCGATATCACAAATCGTCTGGACATGTCGAAGTGTACCCTATGGAGAGTTGACGGTGGGGGGCAAGGTGATATCCACGAAGGCACGCTCGTCGACGGAGCTCGTGTGGCGATCAAAATTAGCAGAGGGGACCAGTCAATTGATATCTCGAAGGGCGACAAATCATTCAAGGTCTGAGGCTATAATTTGGTTTTTGCGCTGGACAACTCAATATGTTCTCGCATGCAACGCGGAGTAGCGTGCAGCGCGAGAGCTCTACACGTGGTTCACACTCAGTCACCCGAACATTGCCAAGCTACTAGGCATGGCGGTGTTTCAGGGCCGTATTGCGATGATATCGCCCTGGATCACGCCCGGGAACTTCTACAAATTTATTGACGGGTTCCCTGAAGCGGACAGAATGGATCTGGTATGTCCCCGTGCACCATCATCGCTCATATATATTGTCGGTTTACATATGTCCTCAAGTGTCTCCAGGTGGCCGCTGGTCTAGCATATCTGCACGCGAACCAAGTTGTACGTAGCAGAATGATATCGAATGCAATAAAATAGCCTAAGCTCCTAGTACTGCTTGACAGGTCTTCGGTGACTTAAAAGCGGTATGCTACGCAAGATCCCCAGGGACCCTACTGGCACTGACCACTTGTTGTCACTTATAGCAAAACGTCTTGATTGGGTCCGATGGAGTAGCCAAGCTTACAGATTTTGGATTGAGTATTTTAGAAAAATCACAGGCGCTGTTTAGTATCACTTCCACCACTGGTGGCGGATCTGCTCGTTGGATGGTATGTTCCAGATCGTTTCGGCGAGTAGGCGTGGCTGATGCGAAGCACCTACAGGCACCCGAGCTCTTCGAATCATTGACAGAGAGAAGCTTCGAAGCAGATGTATATGCGTTAGCTATGGTATGTCCATGTCTCGTTGCTTACACATACAACTCTCATCACCGCCGTGCCTTTAGACATTTATTGTGCGTGGTTTAGTGGTGGCTTAGGAGCAGGTAACCTAACCTATCGACCCAGGAAATCTTAACAGACACAATCCCTTTCCCTCATATCAACGACGATATGAAAGTGATGTATGCAGTCTTGTTTAGGAACGCTGTCCCAGATCGACCCAAGAGGCTTTAGGTAGAGACCTTGCGCAATAAAGAGTGGTGGCTCCTGCTAAGCAAGTGCTGGAGTCGTCAACCGGAGATGCGTCCTAAGGCTGAAGCTTGGAATGTATTAGATCGTAAGTCCAAGGACTTACATGGACTAAATATGTCATTGAAACCAGTACCTGCAGGAGGTTTGGCTGCGCAGCGCGCTCAGCAGCTATCGGAACAACTTGCACATGTGTTATTATATGGTCGCACAACGTCCGGCCCACTTGCAGTATGTCGTCCTTCTTCAGTTGTGCGTCCTAGGCCGATATTAACTCAGGGTAGAACTTGGACACCAACGAAGTGTTACCCCCTAGCGATGCAACTGTGGCCTTGTTTATTTTCACACTCACCCGCGAGGAGCCTGGCCTACGAACCTTCATGCAGTCTAAAGAGGCGGTTCTACAAGCACTAATAGAACTATACTCTCCAAAGAGTATTAGGCGACCCCACCGTGACGATGCGTACGTGAAAAACTTGCAGAATCGAATTTACGAGCAACTAGAGAAGCGCATACATCATGTTCGTCGTTGGATAGCCATCAACGTCGCACAGTTTTCTCCAAGAAATCCGGATGTCCGTAATCTTTTTGCCAAGTTGGATACGATGGCACTTGCGATGAAAGCAGCAGGTCATATCTGCTCCGCCCAGTGCTCTCGCTGTGAATTGCTCTGCCTGCTAGGATATGGCCATCTGAATGGAGAACACGACTGCGGCAACAAACATCCAAACTCTGCTTCAACCGTAAATTTTATTGGTATGGCCGGTCAAACAAGGGAATCGGACAAGCCCACGTTTCCTCGTTGTTCACCACTTGACTCAATCGGCAGCTTGAACTGCTTATCAATAACCAATATCTCCAAAGCACTGATTACCGAATACACTGCACAACGTATTCGAGTTCAGGATCTTGATTCCATGCTCCTCGAGTTGCCAAATAAGGATGCGGCAAATGCACTCAGTATTGAGTGGCAAAGCCCCTGCTATCTCCCTTACGACAGTCTCGTGCTTCGAGTAGACGAAACCTATTGGTCCGTCCACCAGAAGACTTGGTGGATCCGCTTAGTCCGTGAACCAGGCGAGTGGCATTCTGTGGGCTAATTCGACTTTGCGCCTCTTCCGGACTAAGACGTTCATTTTTAGGTCAAGATTTCATAACACCACATTTCACTCCCTATTCTGTTCAGAGACCAAGCTCTGCGGTGCGGGCGGAGATGAAGTTTTGGTATGGGTTCTCCTTCGGACATGTTCTCCAGGTTTTATACATACTTCGAGATGTGATGCAAAAAAGTTGCTTTGGCATGGGCCGGGAGGTGAGCGAATCAGATTGAAGCTTCGTGTATGCCTTTGACGATGCTCTATTAGACAGAATGTTGGTTCTACGCAGCAGTTCTTTTCGAAATGCTGGGCACTGAGGTGCCAAACAAGGTCGTTTCAACCGTGTGGGCTGAAGGAAAAAGATGGACCTATCAAGACCACCCCTCGGTAAATCCCGTTCATCACAAGCAATACCGGCGCATTCGCGACCGCGTTCAACGGTTACTTAACCCGGAAAGTTCATTCGCCAAGCAGTGAAATACCAGGCGAAGCGTACCACATCTTCCGATCTCTCGAAGGTGTGTATATCCTACTTGTATACACTCTACCCGCCGTTGATTTGCCCAAACTAGGATTAGCAAACAAACGCCAGTAACACTAGGAGTTTATGGCATGGTCACGTATAATTAGACTGATCAGTGGGGTTATAAGTTGTCTCTATCTTTGTCTACTGATTTGCGGCCTCAATTCGTTAACTCACGCCGCTTTATCCGTTTTTTTTTCGGTTCCTGTATTTCCCTACAGTGTTGCTAGTCGATCTGCACAACCCCGAAATTAAAGCAGACCCAAATGAGTAGCGAAAAAACAAAAGTCGTTCATTCAAGCCCACTGACGCTAAATACGACACGCCATTGATACTTTAGGTGACATGTACGTCAGTAAATCCCAAAAAAAGTTACAGAAAATAAACAACGGCGCGTACGTGAGACATGCCACATGCTAACACAGCCACAGTACGAGCGAAGTGGCGCTTCGATCGACACGTGTGTTGCGTTCCTGACTCTGGTTCCACGTGCTGACCACCAGGATTTTCCACATGCAGCGCCCTTCAATGACAGGTAAAATTTCGACGTTTCGAAATGCGACGGCTCAAGGATTTACCACGGCTATTGAGCTAGCATTACCAACGAGAGGAAAGTGGCTAACGATAAACGTCAAGTTGTGGTCGAGGCTCCATGATCAGCATAGAACAGAAGGATTCTTTTCAATAGTTCAGCCTGAGATCTTGGTTAAGTCTCGCCACTAGGGACTTACGATGCTCCCAGCGTGAGTACCTGATCGATCAAGCCGCCCCCGATCGTACCTTGCCACAACCTCTTTAATCCGGCATAAAGTTTTTGCCGATGGTGGTCCTCTGGCGATCTCGGGGCTTCCCGAGAATGCTGAAGAACTGAAACCGTCCGGCTCGTGGCTGGTCGGAGATAGGAACGGCGAGCGAGGCTGCAATTGGTTGGCGATAACCGCAGCCTGCAGAGAGCTAATTAGACTTGACTCGTTTTGAAGGGGGACATTTCCTCAACTTTACCTATGATCCGATGTCGCTCAGTTGATCGAGCATGAAATCTGTCGGCTGCATACTTTATCATGTGCTTACCTGCCTCGTGCACCTTCCTTGCCTTCCAACCTCGACTTTTTTCCTTGCCTTCTACCAGTCGGACGCAGCAATCCAGGACGCACGCGACCGTCGCCGTCGCCGCTCCCCCGTTGGCTGTCATGCCCGAAGCCACTTCCCGGATAGCGTATTTTACGCTCCAGGTACGTTCTTCAACTGATTTCAAGGTTTATTTCTATACTAACACCATCTTTCGTTCGTGCTGTCAACTAGATTTTTGGCTTCATAACTTTACCAATCTTAGCATTTACTTTGTTGTTTTGTCCGTCGATCAAGAGGCACCCAACACTCGCAAACAATGCCCTTGTATGGAGTAAGCCGCCACTTCAAACCAATTAACATGCTGGTACCGACGCTCAATATTTCGATAGCTCTCTCATCCCTCATTGGATGTTTGTTGTATGCAAGATTGGTTTATCGTTACTGAAATTCCCGTGACACTTGTTTTGTAGGCTGTTTACGGGCAATCTGAATGGTCCGGAGCCATCCTCAACTTTGTGTAAAGCGCAAAGCGCTTTGATGCTAGGTTGGTGTATTTTGCTAACTATACCTCCGACTCAAATCAACGTCTTCTAGCCCAACCCTCGGGTGTCTCGGTTGCCGCATTGGCAATTATCTGGAAGGTACAACGTGGAATACTTGCGCGCGGCTTATGTCTCTGACCCATATTAAACAGATATGGAGCCTTAGTTGGAGAATCCAGAAGAACAATGCCGCGATGGACGAGCCTTTGTGGCTCACGTGTATTGTGAGAGGAAGAACTGTCATCTAACCTACAAATTGCTCACAAACCGGCAGCTCCTAGGATCTCCTTATCTTATTTGGGGAGTGCTTGCCATAGCTTTCGCCATCGCTCAGGGTGGATCAAACGTACATAGATCATTGTTCTATTGCATCTCTGATAATCAAACTCTTGGTATGTTTTTCTAATCTCCGGTTAACGTTTATGAATGTCGGATGTAGGGATCGTATCAGGAGCGCTCGCGGCAGTCTTCCTGGTGTGCTGTCTCGTATTTCAACGTATGTGCTCGGACTTTCCCCTCTTACTTCCTGACTAAACCCTCCCGCCTTTAAGTCTGGATAGTAGTCCTGGTATATCAGCGGTTTCGCAAAACTCGTCGCCTTGGTAGGGCGGAGGTTGGCGACATACCCGTTTCGTTCTTCATCAGGATCATGTCGTTCATGCTCGTGGTATTCGTATGTCTTCGTCCCTATTCCCTGGTAGAATATACTAATGTATGCGTATAGGTTGGTCTTGTCTTATGTTTTGTAGCAACCTGGGCCTTTACTCTTGAGGTTCCAGACCTTATCGTCTCCTCGATTGGGGTCCTTATGTTCTTTATATTCGCGAGCCAAGAAGACGTGCTAGTGGCGTGGATGATCATGCGTCCAAAATCTCGCTCTATGATATCCAGCGCGAGTGGTGGCGACACTCGTGACGCATATACGGCACATACTCGGCCGCCCTTGTCCCCTGCTTCGTCTACTGGTGTCCCACTCGGAAAGTCCCAAGTTTCGTCCAAGTTCGATCTCCCCACAGGCCCGAAGCAGGTCCATCGGTTAACTATGCAAGATGATTCAATAGAGCTTTCTTCTACCAAGCCGAAGCCCTTGCAGGGTTCGTCCGTCTGTTAATTCTAGACATATTTCTGCCAGTTTTTAACCGTCATATCAATCTGATCTACCATATACCAGCTGCTGTGTAGCTATTGGTCACTTGTCTTATGTTTTAATGGCTCTAATCTGGCTCACTTAAGCCACATGTACCCGTAAACAGTGATATTTCGTACAAGAAATCATAATGACATCGTTAGGTAGCGGTAGTAGTCGGAGCAGGGGCGGCAGTGCGCGACATTGACGAGGCCATGGCGGTTGGGAGACATTGACTCTCGTCTAAAGCAAGAGTTAGTTCGGCAATAATACAAACAAGGCCAAGCCCACATATGTTATAAAAATAACACACAAACCCGGTTGGGCAAACTGTTGGTCCAGTCCTGTATGCATTATCAGCCACGATAGGGGGCATTAGCCAGACAAGACGTACCAGCCGTACCCCCCACATGTTCCCCACGGCACCTGTGTTTGAGCCAAGGTACGTGTGATTAGAGTGACAAAGAAAAGAGGAGTAGCGGTCGTGAAGCGCATTCTGAGGATACGGAGAGACTTATGTCCAGGTATCCCAATTACACGTCTTTTAAACTGAAGTATTCACTACCCCCGCTGTGTGGTCTGTAGATCACGGTAGATTCGGATGGGTCGCAAGATCATCGGTACCTCAGTGCGGCGGCCGCTTCACCTGCTGAGATGATCGGGGTACACGGGCAGCGGGGTAAAGTGAAGACCTCCCAGAGCTTGTAGCCTAATGGCGATAGGAAGGTTTGATATCGACAGCTATGCGTTTAGATATGGATGAAGGCTCAAATTGGGCGCATATATGCTAATTTACTCCGTATACCACCGGCCTATCCTGGATTGACGGGCCAAAGCTGTACTGTGGAAACTTTAAAAACACTCGCATACATTGCGTGGAGATACTAGTAACAATATCATGTATTCGGGGTGTTACAAAGAATGCGGGTTACCCATGTAAGAACAAGGAGATCTATGCAGAGGTGGTGTGGTTTAACGACATTGCCGTTAGGCACTGGGCCGAGTAGTAGGACGAGCAGTAGTAGTAGGGCGAGCGGTACTAGTAGTGGGGCGAGCAGTAGGAGGAGGAGTGTACGACATCGTTGATGCTTGACTGGCCGGAATGCATGTACTATCGTCTTGGGGGGGGGGGGTGTTAATATCAATTTTCAGATCGCAAAGGGTCCGCATACATATGTTCCAAAAATAGCATACCCAGCCCGGGTTGCAAGTCGTCGGCCCAGGCCTAGGTGTATGCTTAGTTCCGGTAGATAGTATATGTTGATGTTAGAAGACATACCAGCCGACTCCTCCGCATGTACCCCAGTTGGCTTGCTGAGCCAAGGCGTCCGAGGCGAGGACGGCGGCAGCAATCAAAGCGGTGGATGTGAATCGCATTCTAGAAATAGGAGTAGAATCATGTCGAGATCTGTCGGCCTCCTTGCCCTTTATACCAAGAGGTTCGTAACCTGACGACCCACATATCCCGATTTGAATAGTAAACCTACAGGGTACACGGTCTGCCAAGTTTACAGAAGTGACAGGGAGAGGACATCGGTTCGCGAAATCATCGGAGCATCATAGAAACCCAGCACACTCAAAGGTCACATGTGCTTTGCAAGAGGCCTAGACGTTCAATCTTCGGCAACGGCTCGGACTCGCTGGTAAAGCAGTAAATCAACTGTAATTGAGTTTTACCATCAAGAAGTAACAGCCATCGATAGCACGGACCTGGTGCGGGTTTGAAGATTACGAAGGGCGAGTCAAATATTACCGAAGCCAAGGTTGTGTCGGTTCGACTGACTTGGTACTGTGGGGCGCTCCGGTCCGGCCCGACTCCTGACCCCTGAGCCCCTATTCGGGGTTGTATTTAGTCTTATTCACGCCTACGGCGCAATTTAGTCGATTAAACTTCTTCCGGCCGTGTACACCGGAGTTCTATGCGCTCGCCTCACTACACGTGGTACCGTGTGTCAGCGTAGAGATAAAAGGTGACTGTTTAGCAAGCGATTACGTAATCAAGCTTCCAGCATACACTCGAAATCTGTTTAAGCAGGCTTGAGTAGCATCTAAGACGGAAGATACGATAAAGACACAAATCCTAGCCGAGTACTCAAGAGACATCGATTAATCCCAAACAGGCTCACTTGCCAAACTCCCACAACCTGGCTTTTCCCAACATCGGCCCAAGAATTGATCAATATAGTTCTGCCTTTACCCGACCTTGCCAAACATGTCCCTTAGATGCGGCTTTGAGGTGGTAGCTCGCTCGTGGACTTCGCAAGTCCGGTTGTATATATTTTCCAGGCTACGGAGTGACTCACGTTGTGACTTAGGCCGGCTTCGGCTTAGCGTCGATGCTAGAGGGCGATTTTGCAGGAATATGTCGCGTGGTCCGCGTATTGATCTAAGTGCAATCATTTTATCCTAGATGACATACATGAAATATCTATTGGCCAACGATCTAGATGTCGGTGCGTGTTGTGAGTCTGGTGGTTGTGCAGTTGCCTGCTGGGAAGTCTTTCCCGGTTTGGAAGTACAAAGCGCCATTGTCACAGGCAATAAACGAGTTTGTACCATTTATAGTCAAGGTGCCATCTGGACCGCTATATCCCCAGTTGCTTGTCTTCGGAGTAGAATCAAACGAGAGTCTGAGACGACCGAAAGATTTTAAATGTTTTTTACGATCGGCAAGATAGGCTCGACACTTACGGCTTGTAGGATGTACTCGCATCCAAGACGTTGCAATACCTCCATGGATCGCAGTTGCTACTGCCATAAATCAAACGACTTGACCGTGACAATCAGTCTCAGAATTGCAATAGTAGCCACGCTTCGACTCACAGGGTATTCCCTGGTAGAAACCAGCCTTTGGAGATGGCAGGTCCCAAAACAGCATCGTTTGCTACCGGCGGAAAGGTTTGTTATAGACGTAAGAACAATATATTAGAAGCGACCCACAAGTCTTGGATTTCTGGAGCCAAGTGTTTTTAGCCCATCCGTCCAACGCATGAATAGGTGGACCAGTTGATCTCGGCTACACAAAAGCAAGTTCATTAGATTTCCGGTACTATGATCAGGCTACTATATGCGTTACCATAAGTGCACACGCAGTGCCACTGGGTGTTGTGGTAGTGGGTGTGGGGACTGGCGTAGTAGTTGGAACAGGGGTCGGTGGAGGAAGTCTCGATGTGGCACTATGTGTAGTACTGATGGCGGCCGGAATGCATTGGCTGAAGTCTACGGCTAGATTTAGTACAGGTTCTGAGATGCCAAACTGACCTACTCACACTCATTATAAAAGTGGCATTCCCAGCCTAGGTTGCAGTTTGTATCTCGTGTCCTGTGTGTCGACGTGATTAGTGGAAAAAGTGCTCGGTTGAGCCACAATGTACATACCAACCGACCCCTCCACATTGACCGTAGTTATCGACCGTAGCCAATACGCCCATTGACGCAGTAGCGATGGAAAGTGCAGTGGTAGACGTGAAGCGCATTGTAAAAGTGAAGAGATCCGTAACAGATTAGAACAGCCGTATAGACTTTTTATGTAGGGAATCTACGGTCATATGTCCGTTCGTGTCGCACCAACTAAAGATAGGCGAGCATGGATTCGCAAAATCGTCGGTGCGCCTGCAGGTAGTAGCTGGATTCGAAGTCACATGTCGCCAGCTAGGAGCTGCGGACATTCAGTCCTCGGTCATGACCCGGGCTTGCTGGCAAGTGAGAAAAAACGTAACCGCCTAGGGTTTGTTATCAATGGCCGCGAAGATGAGGTCTGATGTTGGCGGCTTATCTAAAAGAACTGATAAGTCCGAAGGCGACGGAGAGTCAAATGGGGATACACGGAATCACCAGATTTATCCGACTAGTATGTTCAGCCTTGGGATGTTTGTCCGCGAAGTATTAAGACGGACTTTCAAAGTGGGCGAATATTTTTGCACGTATGCTCTAGAGTTGAAGATAGCACGACTACCAAACGGAGCGTAGGGTAGTCGGGTGGTCTAGCCAACTCAAGGGAGTCTGACAGAGCCTAAGAAGATCCGAACATCCCAGTCGATGTCACGGTGGGCAAAGAGACGTAAAGCTCGATAGAGACACAAAACACTGACAGGATGAACCCAGGTCTACAAGATCCCGGAGATTGATACATGAGTGAGCATGAGGTTCGTTTGTCGGCCAGAGGTCGGAGTAGGTGGGCTCGTCTCTTTCCCACGTGCCTGGGTTTAGGCAGGGGTACAATGAACCGGTATATGTAGACACAGCGCTGACGACGTAGAAGTGCCTGCGAATACGCTTCCGATAGTGTGAGATGGGTGTAGGTCATGGAATGGTATCCCTAGTCGAGCCTTAGCGTATCCATCACGGACCGAGTGTCCAATGGTACATATCAAAGGGCTCGCGCCGGTATATCGCACAGCCTCATGGTCAGCGTGGGCATACCCAAGATAACCCACTCTCCGTATCATGTCGGTAGACTGAGTAAGAATGGCTGACCCGGAGATCTGTTGCGCACGAAAAAATCAAGCCAAGTATAAAAAAGCCAAGAAAGCGAAGTCACTTGATAAAGAGCAGCAGTGTTTAAGTCCATTTTATTGATCCGCTAGCTCGAGTGAGATACACAAGACCGTATCAGCTAGGATATCCAGAATGGAGTCAAGGGGGAAATCACACCACGGACTCCGCAAGATCGGTGGCTGTGGCGTCGTACCACACAACGCGGCACAACAAGACCCTGACTTCGGCATGAATATTCGACCTCCACAACGACCCTACCCAAACTCTCAGTAAGTTATGTGGCAGCGTAGATAGAAATAATTGAGACATGGTATTTGCCCGCCACATGATCAGAGCTCGGTGTCAACACTACCTGCAAGTCTCAAGCACGGCCTTGAGGAATGGCACCTGCCGTTCCGTCGCCATTGTAAACGCACCTACTCTCAGTCCAATCCTTCTATCTCGGACTCCCTCACGCCCGTTCTGCTCTCCATATCAATCACGTCCGCTCAGCACAATGCCCCAATCTCTGCCTCTCCGGCACGAAGACGGCCCGTTGGTGTGGATCGACCTCGAGGCAGGTGCCTTTCATTCGCATAATGGCGATCCCTTCTGACTGTAATCAATAGACTACTGGCCTCGACCCCTCTAAAAACCGTATCATGGAAGTAGCTGTCCTAATTACAGACGGTAATCTTCAGCTCGTCGACAAAGAAGGTTGTCACTTAGTCGTCAAATCGAACGAACAAACCCTTGAAGAGTAGGCTTTCTATTCCCCCTCGTCTGGAGATGTATTCATATCTTCGCATAGGATGAGTGACTGGTGTAAGGTTCAGCACAAGCAGGTACATAGTTCCGCCTCACATGTTTGAGCCAAACTTTAATCCGTTCTCAAACAGTCTGGCTTAATTGACAAAGCCAACGAATCAACACTCGCCGCTTCTGGGGTTGCTGACGCCGTTCTCGACTACATCAAGCGCTGGATTCCCGAGGAGCGCACCGCTCTATTGGCCGGTAGCAGCGTTCATTTCGACGCGATGTTCTTGCGCGCGACCGGCCCAGACGTTACCGAGCATGGTGGCCAGCTCATTTGGAATAAAATAGCCGATCACTTGCATTACAGGTGAGTCGCATGCCAATACCTTTAACCCTGGATATGTTCTGATATTTTATCTCGTAGAATTGTTGGTATGTGACTCTGTCTGATGACAGTAGAAGTAGTACTTATGGATTGTTTTGGTTGCAGATGTTAGTTCGGTCAAGGTCGGTATTCTTAATCAATTTACAATCGTTCTTACTGATGATGCTTTTACGACGTACAGGAACTCTGCAAACGCTGGTACCCTCAAGAGCACGAGGAGTACCGAAAGACACGCCCCGCTCAAGCTAGTCATCGGTAAGTAGGCCATGTTTTATACTGGCGGGATACCCGGGGTCTAAACCGGTGCGAGCAGCGCAATGGACGATATTCGCGCATCGATTGCAGGTTTGTGTTTTGTTCGGCGCCGGATTCAAGTCCAAGCTAACCCAACCTGCAGAACTTAAATTTTATCGCGAGGCGATCTTCGTCAGCCCCAAGACAGGAGCTGATTCGGGCATCAACGAAGGAAAGACTTAATTAGAGCTTTGAGTGTGGTTTTACAAGTATCATGTTTTCGTCTCTCTTCGTTAGAGGTCGATTTAAATGTACTACCAGACAAGCGAACCCAATCAAAACTGAATCCTAGCGCTCTCTGCATCCGCTGTCATTACGAGCTACCCTTTCTTTAGCCCCCACGGCTTTATTTTGATAATGGCTCCCTGTTGGAATGTTGAGTGAGCCCGCAACCGGCGAAACCTAGATAATATACACACACCCGATTATGTACGACATCCTAGGCACCACCCACCACCACTAACATCGCTCGGGAGTTTTTTGGGATGCTGAGTCGATAGGAATATTTATGTCACAAAAACAACAGTGAACTTTCAATATAGCTAATAATGAACTTTGGAGCCCCGTTGCACTCCGGGGGAGCGTTGGGGTGGCCCGACGCTACGCGCCGGGCCTGTTCCAACGGCGCTTACGGTTGGATAGACCCTGAGTGTCTCAGACTGACAGACCCTGAGTATGACATAAGACTCCCACGGTGTTTCTTCCATTGTTAGTAGAGATGTTAGTAGATTGGCAATTTGCGCTCGATCATCAGTCCAAACATGTAGCAACGGAGTGCTCGCAAGACCTCACGAACTAGACATTAATTTCGGTGCCCTCGCCCAGCTCGACACGCTCGTAAGGCCTTGCGAGCTGTGACCCGTTATCCTGATGACTGTACAATCCATATCCAAGTATATCCTGCATGAGTTGCAAGCGTCGCCATACGATGTCAAGCTCGTTAGCGGTGAGCGCCGCTAGCGTTGGTCCCAGACAGAGACGGTAAAATCACAAGCTGGAATCGTCTCATGGCACCACCAAAACGTCTCGTCAATACGCATGGCGTGGTCGAGACGGTACCTCCCCCGCAGGCGGTGGCTGAATTCTCCGGTCGGGCAACCGAGCGACAAGGTACGGTATCAAATCCATCTGCGGGCTGGTGTCCGCGTTTATATGTACTGCGGTTTGAGCAACTGTACTGCTCTAACTACATGATTTGGCCTGCTAGTGCCATGGCTTCATTTCCAACGAGACGAGACGAGGTGATACTGCTTATCAATCCGTACAGTATCGGACCGCCTCGTTACAGTGTAGGAACCTCATGTACATACAGAAAAGAATAACATAGAATACCCTAGGACAATCGTGTAATAGAACATACTAGCATATATGCGAAGTCTTCGACTTCGCATACAGTCGCTCCTGGAACATTCTAGCATATGTATAGTCTCTCACATGTATATCAGGAGCGCCTCTGGCTCCGTAGGTAGCTATCAGGAAATAGATAACGTTTCGCCTCGCAGTACTCACACGACTTTGCGCGTCGTCTTAGGCGCACTGCGCATTGCGCATACATTATAGTTTTATACGTTGTATAAATAGATTTCTATATACAGTCTCAGATCAACGCTAGTTAGCGCCCGTCGCCGAGGCGCTACGCGTCTAACAGACGGATAATTTATCATCCTAAACTGATAGCGCCTCATCATTCTCTACCCGGCGCCCACACCAAATCTCCTATACAGCCGTTTGCCTTTAAGAAACAAATTTTTGAGGTGTGTATCTAACTCCCCACTTTGGCTTCAGAACTTGTGACGTTCAACACCGTTTATATTTTCTGGATTGCATCCGCTTGATGTTCGCAGCTAGTAACCAAGACCGTCACAGCTTCCTAATCAATACCAGGGAAATGAGTGCGCCGACTATTACCTCACAAACGGTTTGACCTCTCAGCTTCACGATTACAATCCATCTAAATGACCTTCATCAAACAGACGATTGCAGAGATCATTAGTCTCCTTTCCGAACATGGTTGTCCTGACATCACAAACCGCCTTGACGTATCGAAGTGTACCCTATGGAGAGTTGACGGTGGGGGCCAAGGTGATATCCACGAAGGCGCGCTCGTCGACGGAGCTCGTGTGGCGATCAAAGTCAGCAGAGCAGACCAGTCAATTGATATCTCGAAAGGCGACAAGTCATTTAAGGTCTGGGACTATAACCTGATTGTTTTGCTCAGCGGCTGAGTATATCCGCGCGTACCACGCGGAGCAGCGTGTAGCACGAGAGCTCCACACGTGGTTCACACTTAGCCACCTGAATATCGCTAGACTGCTGGGTATGGCGGTGTTTCAGGGCCGTATTGCGATGATATCACCCTGGATCACGCCTGGAAACTTCTACAAATTCATCAGCGAGTTTCCAGAGACAAACAGACTAGATCTGGTACGTCCCTACTCATAAGCAGCGCTACAATGCGATATCGACTTACACTTGTTATACAGTGCCTTCATGTAGCAGAGGGTCTAGCATATCTACATGCAAACCAAATTGTACGTAGGGCAATGATACTGGATACGATAAAACAGCCTAAAGCTCTAGCGCCGCGCGGCAGATATTCGGCGACTTGAAAGCGGTATGTTACGCATAGCACTCAAGGATCTCAAAAGCGCTAACCGCTCGTTACTGATAGCAAAACGTCCTAATCGGACCTGATGGAGTCGCCAAGCTTACAGATTTTGGGCTAAGTATCTTAGAAAAATCACAAATTTTGTTTAGTACCACATCTACTGTTGGTGGTGGATCCATTCGATGGATGGTATGCTGTAGATTGTGTCGGCGAGGAGATGAGACTGACCCAAAACACCTGCAGGCACCTGAACTCATCGAATCCTTGACGGATAGAACCTCTGCAGCGGATGTATACGCGTTGGCTATGGTATGTTCCCCTTTATGCTTCCAGGCGCGTCGAACCTAATCCTTAATTGGCTTGTAGACCTTTGTTGTGAGTGCTATATTGGGGCCTTTTTTTATCAGTTGATCACCTATTGGCTCAGGAAATATTTACCGATCGCGTTCCATTCTATCAACTTACGGACGACGTGAAAGTAATGTATGCGGTCCTATATAAGCGGGCTACTCCTGATCAGCCCAAGAGGCTTCAGGTGGGGTCCTTGCTCCACCGAGAGTGGTGGCTTCTCCTAAGCCGGTGCTGGAGCAGACAACCAGAGACACGCCCTAAGGCTGCTGACTGGAAATTAATAACATGTGAGTTTAAATTCCTTCTATAGAGCGGGCAGATCATTTGATAGTTATAAACAGCAGCTTTAACTACGACACGTGCCCAGCAGCTCTCTAAACAGCTTGCTTTTGCATTGTGCTATGGTCGCACAGAGTCAGGACCACTCAAGGTAAATCACCGCTCGTTGTCTATGACTCGTCCTTGGTCTCGATTAACTTCGATTAGAACTTGGATACCAACGAACAGTTGCCTCCTGGTATTACCAGCGCGGCCTTCTTTGTTTTCGAACGCGTCACTGAGGGGTCCAGCCACGAAACTCATATACAGTCGAAAGAAGCATCACTGAAAGCGCTAATCAATCTATACGCTTCAACAACCAACAATACTAGGCGGCCAAATCTAGATGCTGCATACGTAAATAACCTACAGGATTTGATTTACAATGGTCTAGAGGAGCGCATACAACAAGTTCGTCACTGGATAACCATTAATGTAGCACAATTTCCTCCGAACAATCAAGACATCCGTGATCTTTTTGCTGGCTTGGATGCCATGGCATGTGAAATGAGAGCGGCAGCTCGTATCTGCTCTGCGAAATGCTCTGGTTGCGCAAGCCTGCTCTGTCTCCGCGTATACGGCCATGTGAATGGTGAACACGAATGTCAGCCATACGATACACCTAATCCAACCCTTCAATTCGTGCCCCCGACATCTTCTAATCTGTATAAATACCTGGCTGCTGAGGACACTACGCATTGTATTCGAGTTCAAGATCTTGGTCCCACTCTGATGGGCCCGCAGTTACCAAGTAGGGATGCAATTGTGCTGGGCATCGAATGGCAGCGCGGTTGGTATCTCCCTCACGAAAGCCTCGTCCTTCTGGTTTGGGAGAATCGCCGGTGTATTTACACCCAGGGGGTCTGGTGGGTTCGCTTGGCGCGCTTCTTAAGTAGGTAGCATTTTACGAGCTCATTCAAACTTACACTTCGAGTCCTGATTAAGATCCAATTACTTCTTAGGTCATGATTTCATAACACCACATCGCACTGCAGCTTCTGTACAGCGCCCACGCTTCGTTGTGCGCGCGGACATGGTATCTGCGGGAAGGCTAACGTTTGGTCATGTACTCCATGTTATCCGCTCATTCCATCAAATAGCAAACCATAACTCTGACATAGAGGTGAGCAAAACTGACCAGGATGCACTTGTGCTCTCGGGTGATAATACCTTACTAGATGGACTCCTGGTTCTACGCAGCGACAGTCTTTCAATTGCTATGTTCTCAAGAGCCGAACAAGTTTGTTCCAGGTTGGTGGAACGAAGAAAACCAGTTGATACCTTGGTTGATATATCAAGGTCATCCAACGGCCAATCATGTCCAGCGTGAGCGATTCCAGCAAATTCTCGGCCAAATTGAGCAGTTTCTCCAATCGGAGGAACTCGATTTCTACGTACAAGCACCTGAATTATCAGACCCAGGCTCACAGAGTTCTGCAGTTTTTCGAAATTCGGAGGTACGCAAGCATGGTCTGTGGATATTCAACTAGATCATACTGATTCGCACAAATCAGTCTCCGAGCTGGGAAATTTTGAAACCTCAGCTGGATTCCGGTTCTCGGACCCGGAAACTTCTTTTCACTTTCTAACGTTTGGCTCCCTTTGCAGTCTGACGAGGACTCTGTTACGGTGTAGTACTAAGCAGATTAGGGGTTTACGGTAGGCAAAACTGGGGCTTAACTGGTACCTCAACTGGGACCCAATACTACTGGTAGAGCCAATTATAACCCTCCTCTCCCCTTAATGAACCTTTAAAAGACTCCTCGGGCTCATAAGATTGTATTCCGTATGAATCTAATGTAAATGATGCGCATATAGTATAGATATCCCAAAGTTTTGGCCCTCGGCGCTTAACTGGTACGCCGACTCTCGGTCCGAGTTGGGCCCAGTTGAGGTACCAGTTGAGTCCCAGTTCTACCTACCGTGAAACCCCCTCATATTGGCTCGAACCGACCGACTCAGAAATGTATGACACGAACCTGTATCGTGTCTGATTGCTTATAGGGGAGGGCATGCATCGTAGCCGGCGAAGAGGCAGGCCCAGTACTGAGCTCAGAGCTGGGAACAGCCCGGCGCTTAGGCAAGCGCCATCGCGGCATGTTCGGGCCAGACCCGTGCCTTACGCCCTCGTTCGGCTCACCACCACCACGCGTTCGTCCTCCCGCGCGGATTGCTTATAGCGAATTTTTAGTCCAACTTTTTAGCCATTGTTTAAGATGTGGGAGAAATCTCATCTGACTCAAGTTCTTGTGAATCGTGGCAATTTACTGTAAAATGGGTTGCTTTGTGGTCCGAAACTTTGAGGGGCGGTTGACATCCTTGGCTGTTGATGCCGCTACATCTGCCTGATATTGAATGTCTGGCTCCCTAATTGGATACAATCACTACATGGATATAGATAGTAGCTTTACTAGACTTCCTTCACGGCCCATTGGCGGGGGAAGGTGTAGCACTGGGAGTAGCTGTAGTAGTCGCCGGCATACACATACTATAGTCTACATATCAGTTAGCATACAGCTAGAAACAACTAGAAACACATCGCACATGGGCCGTATGAGATACACACAAAGCTTGGATTCCTGCATGTCGTGGGTCCTGTACTGTATGCGCTGTTTAGTCGATGTGGGAGTATTGATGCCATGGGTACGTACTAGCTGAAACCTCCGCACTGGTGATAGTCTGCTGGGTCACTGCTCTGCGCACCAGCTGACGCAGCAAAAATAAGAAGAGCAGGGGCGAGTATGAGTCGCATTTTTACTTGCGGGCGGCATGAGAAAACATCAGCGAACAACCTTGGGTTTTAAATACCGGGACTCATAGCCACAGGTCCACTATCCACGCATACATTGGTGAGAAGTCTTGCTAGATCGTAAGATTGTCGGTATATCATCTAAGCCGTTGTAGGTCAGCTGGTGGAATAAGCGGCTGTCGGCAGCGATCCGGATACGCTAGTAGTCGTATCAGTAACACGGTCGAGCTGCCAAGCGTTGATGGACTGGTAGTTTACATTATGGACCTAGAGCCGGCGGTATGGATGCGGGGAAGAATTAGTACAAGCCAACGATAACGGGAGACAGAATGGGGATTATATGGGTTGAAGTTTTCTCGGTAGGTCCACTAATTGGCACATGAAGCGAATTCTTCCGACACGACTTCCGATGTGAGCTTCTGACCGAGGCGTTAGTATCTGATCTAGCACAGCATAACGCGCAAGTTTTCTGGAGCCAACAGCGGAAACAGTCGGATGACAGGAGGTGATGAATATAAGTACCGTGACTATCACATAATCTTCATATTTGACTGAGTGAGGCTAATAGAAACCTTACATAACTCATCGCACACGCGCATTAGAGCTGCTGGATAGGGGTTGATTACGTGTGTTTTCCGTCTGTTTGCAATTCCTGTATATGCATCCGGTCCTAGGGGATTTGTTCCCTTCGACCATCGCTTCTTGTTCATCGTAGTCATTTGATCGCGAAGCCCACGACCTCGCGCATCCATAGAGGCGCACACCGCATCCTTTGACGCAGGAAGAGCGGTGCCGTAAACCGGATCGCTTGTCACGTGGCCGTGACTGGCTTTTTGGAGATACATATTTAGCGTGCTTTACGCAACAGCCTGTTGTGCCGACTCGGCGAAAGCTGTTTTGCTTGAAGGTGTAGTAAGTCCTGACTGGTATCTTTTTTGTCCTGCCCACCTGCATTTTGAGACGGTCCGGCCGTTGCGGTCCTACGGAGCCACCCAACCCGCGACTCTTCCTTGGGCCTTGACTCGCCAGCTTTCACCATCACGGCCCGTAGTCAAAGGCATCAAAGGAAAGATTTTTTTTTTGTCAGTTATCATCTCAACATAGCGCGCATATACTTTCGTTCTATGTCCTGAGCGCCTGTCCCATATCCCCCACTCCGCTCGTCCGGATCGAGCAATTGGTCCTTTCCCACGATTATTGCCCTGCGGGCGGCATATGAAGCCGAATTAGGTAGGTTGATGGCCCGCATGAGCGGCCCACAGCAGAAGGAGCGACCCGTAAGTAGTTCCGTCGTCTCCAGATTTTCAGGCGACACCTCGTACCCTAGCTTTGCGTTGGCATCGTGTTAAGATATGATACAATCAAACTCACCAGGATCTGTCAGGTCATTTATGCTACTGTAATTTCGAGTTTTCCACTTGGTCTCTGCCTCCGAGCCTTGTCGAAAAGCATAGAGGGAAATCAAGCCCTCCCTGATTTCGATATAGGGACTCTCTTTGCCTTGGTATACGGTCTTCATACTCTTCGTTTTCATCAATATATCGCCTAACGTATCACCAGCTTCTATTCGTATACTGTCCCCATTATGCACCTCAGTGTACATTGATACTGTTGTTGGGAGATATTCGAGCTGTGGGTCCCAGACTTTTGGATGATCTATGCCTCGACCGTCTGGAAACCTAGCTCGGTATCTCAAGTTGCTCAGCGGAAGGAGTTTTGTTTCGGGGGAGGACTGTAACCGAGGGACTACGGACGAAATACCACCTGGACCTGGAAGCAGCACTTCAAAAAGTCGACTGAGCGGTACATTGGAGGGGAAGTTGGAGATTTTGTCTGTTGCATGACGCTCGACGTATAATATGCGTATGGTGCACAGTAACGGTGCCGTTTTGAAATCCTTCGGGTTGGGAGGATCAAAATACGGAAGAAAACCTGGCTGGAAAGGGGGTGGGGATTGTTCGTTAACGATTCGGAGATGGTGATGCTGGAAGTTGGAGGATAGTTATTTTAACGGCCGGATCGTTTATTTTTGCTAGTAATGCATACCTCGTATGCATTGAGTAGTATTGACAGTGTATTTTTTTGGACTCGGCGGAAACCACGTTCAGCCGTTCGACGTTCCTCCTGTAGTGGCTTATTATGAGGTTCGAGCGCTAACGCTCTGTTGAAGAGGGATGTTAACCGCTGAATGACTTAGTTTCAATCGAACATCACGCACCTATCACAGCAGTCTAATGCTTCTTCAAACTTCTCTAGCTCATTCAACGCTCGCGCTGCACGATACAGTGCTTTAATCGACTTGGGGTCTTCGTCCAAGACCTCGCCGGTTTGCGAAAGTACCTCTCCCCAATTCTCTACGATAGGATTCAGTAAAGCATCTTTGCATTACAATTTCATACGACTTGCTAAGTTGTAGGCTTGCTGCAGCACCGTTTAGCATAGTGGTTGCGTGGAATTTGGGATCGCTGGTTAGAAAGACCGCGGCCTCTAGGTATGCATCCCGAGCTTGTTGCCATTCTCCACGTTTGAAATGTGCGTCACCTCGGGATTTTGCACCCGTTGCTATAACTATGGAGGATTAGTAGGTTAACTAGAGCTTATAATAGCGCTCGTAGGCCGAGTGGCTAATCTCACCATCAATTGCCACCTGTGGCAGCCCTGTTTGCTCTGGTCCTTGTAGACAGCTCCGCTGAAGCGCAGGGTCGGTCACGTCCATGATTGTGTGAATGAACATTGGTTTACTATTGCCGTACGCTTGAATGAACGATTGAGACATGGTAGCCAAAAAGTGGCCACTGATCGGCCTGATCGCTGATTTCGTGCCGCAGTTACATAAGCACTATGAAGCGCCATACTAATTTACGATTCCATGTCTGAAGACGTTAATAACATTATTCTCTAGAGGTTGCATCAACCCAGAACGAACAAAGTGCAGTGTACGTAGCGTAGAAATGCAAGAAAACACGAAAACACGACCACTACTACGCAAAGAAGAGTAGGAACTATCGAAACCAAATAAGATATTGTCAATAAACAGGGAAAAAAAAGATGATGCTAAGCAACCCAGGTGAGAACAAGGAACACGTATATACAGATCAAGGTGTAACTAAGAATGCGTGAACGGCAATGCAAATGTCGGTGGGGGATGGAGAGGTGGGTGATGCGCGCATATACTTGATTTGTACACCGTGAATTTTTTTGTTGTTTCTTTTAATCGACATCTACGGACAGGTTGCGCTGTCGTGAGCAGTATGGACGCTGCATCGTGAGTCGTGGTAAGGGACGGTCGTCAGGATACACGTCGTGGAATAGCAGTGGCAAGTTCGTTGTCAGTCCACATTGAGTAGCGTGATCATGGTTGATCGTTTATCGTTGTTCGAGTTCAGGTTCAGGTTCAGCGCCACGTTGGCCGTCGTCTCGGGGTTGTCGTGAAGGGCCAGCGACGGGAGGTTCAAATTGTCCAGGCATTGCTGGTGTTGCTTCTCCCGACTGGAGCTGCCCCGACCCCTGCCTCCACATCGGTCGATGCCCAAGCGTATAGTCTCGCTCCTCGCCCTCCTCATGCACAGATTGCGACCTCCGCCTGACCGACCCTCCGGATCCAGAACCCGAGCCGGACACCGATACGGAATAGTTGGCGCTCACCGCCCGGCTTCGCGCGGAGCCAGAGCCGGACTGAGAACCTGACTGGGAACCCGAGCTGACACGCCCGCGTCGGCCGCCGCGCTGACTGACTGCGGCGAGGGAGTTCTTCCGGCTGGAGGTCGTGCTCAGCATCCCAACGCTATCCTCTTGTTCAGCTTCGAAACCCTCCACGTCTGAAACCGGCGGGCCGAATTCAGCAGGTCCGAACGGATGCGAGCCAACTCGCTGACGGATAACACCAAAGCTGTCTACGGAGCTACTCGCAGCTGACGGGGAAGTCATTCGACGACGGCGATTCGGATTGGGCGGTGGGGGCGGGATAAGTCCGGATCGAACGCTCTGCGAAGGCGATGAGATGATCGAATCGTCTCGTACGCGCGATACGATCGAATCTTGCGCACGCGATACGGTCGATGTCGGTGTTCTCGGAACATGTGAGATGATCGAGTCTCGATTGTTATGCGACAGAATGGAATCGTCGTGGGATAACAGCGACCGTTGCCTTTGGCTACCCGATCCCGTTCCTGCGCCCTGACCCGATGACCGGTTGTTCGACGATACGGGGGATACGGGGGACTCCATATTCGACATTCTTCCGCCGCCCGAGCCGGAACCTGACCCTCGTTGTCCGCCAGACCCAGACGAAAGATCGCCAGCTCGAGTGATAGGGAAGAACCGCGACGAGATCGGTTGGCCGAGACTCGATAGCGAAGCGCTGGTATCCACCTCGCCTCCCTCTGAGTACGACCCGCTCGTATCCACCTCGCTCCCAGCAGGATCAGGCGCCCGGATCCGCACACTCTCGTTCCCGTCCTGCGAGTGCGCATAGTCGTCGATAGAGATGTGCTCAGCATACGAGTCGCGCGACCTATCGCCAAGGTCTGAGTGCGAAAACGAGTGGTCTCCAGAATGTCCGAATGGATGTTCGCCAGAATGCCCGAATGAGTGATCTCCGGAATGCCCAAACGAATGCTCTCCAGAATGTCCCAAAGAATGCTCAGCAGAATGCCCAAACGATGTCTCTCCTTCATCCCCTTCCTCCTCACTCTCCAACACACTCTCCCCAGCCCGACTCGATGCCGAGACACTCTCCAACCGGGCCGCACCCGCTCGAGGTGTTAACATCGGCACGAGCGTGGACGTGCTCGGTCCTCGGGGCGTCGAGCCGCTCACGGAAGTTCCTGGACCGGATCCACCAACAGATGTGCCGGGACCAGAGCCTGTCCCAGGCGCAGACGGCGTAGTCCGACTTCCAGCCGTCATTGTCGGGGGCGTCAACCGGCCAGTCGACGGTTCAGATCCCTTGCGCACAGCCGTAACCAGCGGAGAGGGTAGAACCGAAGGATGAAGCGGGAACGGCAAGACAGATGTCGTAGCAGAGGGTGTCAAGGGCGGGACGAGCGAAACAAGTGGCGCGACAGTCGTAGGCGGCACGAGTCCTGTACCAGAACCAGGAGCAGTGAACGTCTCAGCCGTAAGGATACCCCTCCTAGACCCGTTACTCCCATTCCCACTAGACCCATGCTGCGTAACCTCAACAACAGGCACCAACCCCTCATCCCGTAACCCGCTCAACGCCAGTTCCTGATCCGAGTTCCGCTCTTTGACAACACCAGCGCCAAACGTCGAGCCAAACGTGTCCATCCCCGGACGAGGCGTTTCTCGACCTTTGCCCTTGCCAATGCCTTCGATCCGAGGTGCAGGTGTAGGAGGTTGAGATGGAGGTGCTGGAGGCGCGCGCCATGTGGTGGTAGTTGCGCTTCGGCGGCGGACCATGCAGAGTTCGTAGGCGTCTTGAACGCGTCTTCGAGCGGCGATGCGCCACTCCCAGTTTAGCTTGTCTCGTGGTTCGCCCCAGGCTTCGTCCTTTTCGCCGTCCCATTCGCCTTCGTCCAGCGGTTCCTCCCATCGGTATCTAGGTCCACACATCCCAGCGCACATCTGTCCCGAAAGAATCCATAACCCGAGCCTACCAACCCAACTCCATCAGTCCCAATCCTCAAACCAAAAGCACTAAGAACAGAGAAAACTCACAAGGAAACCAAAACGATCAACGACCGCACCAAAACCCACGCAACGTTCGCCAAAAGCACACCACGCGCGAACCCCGTCAACGTCCCGTTCGATCGAAAGAACGCTCCGTCCCTTATCGCCACCCCTCTCCCAGCTCCGACCTGAGGCTCCCAAAAAGCGAACAGCGCAGCGGCAGCAATACCAGCCCGAGGGATCAACGTAGCGACCGTCGGCGCACCCTGAGTACGAGCGTAAAACCACTCGGCTAATCCGTCGGTCGTCCACTGTCCAGATGTAGTCGAGTACGAATCGTCGGGTAGAGCCTCGCGCTTTTCGGATTGTGCAACAGCGGTAGAGGGATGAACGTGTTGACCATGTCCAAAAGCTCGGACCCAGCTCACGACCCGACCAACAGCCGCACTCGACCCACTACTCCCACTGACCCTCCGACTCTCCAACGGACTAATCTCCAACTGGCGCTCAACCTCTGACGACGTCCGCCCGCTCATCGATCGACGATGCGCAAAATTGCCGTTCTTCTTTTCGACCGGCGGACCGTGGACGAGTTCCTGGAATCGGGTTTGACCCGAGGCTGTGCGTTTGTGTCCTTTTCCGTTGCCGCTGGTAGGAGTCGATTCGGCGTTGGGGGATGTGGGGGAAGGGTCGCTCGTCGTGTTGAGTTGAAGCGAAGCGCGGACTTCGTCCCCACCGGTTTTGCCCACCGAACGTCGGCGCATTCCGCTCTCCCGTCCGCCGGCACCTCCGAGAGCAGACGCACGACCCCAATCTTCAGAGTCCCGGGGCTGCATCAACATCCCGCCCGAGTCGCTTCGCCTATGGTCCTTCTCCTTGCCAAACATGTCCGAACTCTGGCCGCCCGAGATCTCTCTCGAATGCCCGCCAGTCCACATCTCGCTCGACCGTTCCCTCGAATGACCGCCCAACATCTCCTTGCTCCGATTCCCGGCTCGTCCCTCGGCGCCTTCTCGTCCCATTACGCGATCGTCGTAGACATAATCATGAGCGTCGGCGTCCCAAGCTGTTCGTCGGACATAGCGGAAGAAACAATAAACATCGAACGAGGCCATCGAGGCGAGGTGACGTGCAGGCGTGGAGAGGTAGATCGGCGTGATTAACGGGCGCTCTGCCATGCGACATGACGTTAGCGGAGGGTGAAATGAGAGCGACGTTGTGGTACGTACTAACTCGCCAGCGCCTCCAAAAACAGTAGGCCGCTTCGTAGATGATAATTACGCCGACGACCCAGATAAGAACACAGGCGGCATATGCAGCGGCTGCAAGAGACCAGTTTCGACGAGCAGATGTCGCGCCAAACGTTGGTTCTGCTGCGGCCCTATCATACCATGCCATACATTAGCTCTAAACTGACGTTAAACATAAGAAAAAAACTCACTGAACAACCGTATATACCGCACAAAAATCGAGAAACAGCTGTGCAACGACCGGCCCAAACACAAGTAGCGGTAGTCCGATCCGCCACTGCACACGGGCCCATATACCCGGCTCGCGCGTAAGTTTAAGATCAAACCCAGGTGCGTTGAATCGCGGGGACCGGACCCGGCCGCCGTAGGTGACAAGTCCGAGCTGGGACGTGGGCCGCATCGGCATGGGTGTTGTACCGCGCGACTCGGGGGCCATATACGACTGGCGCGGAACCTGCAAGTGGGCCGGACTCGGGGCTTCGGGTGGAGGTTGCATGATGCGTACTGAGCGCGTCGTTGCCGCTCGTCCGAGTCCGGGCCGAACGGTGTCGTCTTGGTCGTGTTCGTGGTCTGCCGGATCGGTAAGCTCGAACGGCATCGGCAATGACGAGCGCTGCATCCGGGCCAATGACGCAGCAGCCGCCGGTGGTAGAGGCAGCCCCACTGTTGCGGTCGGGTCCTCCTCCTCCTCGGCTTCACCATCGGCCGCTTCGTCCTCGACAATCGTACTCTCCAGATGCTCTGTCCACCGGGACCGGGACTGGGGCGAGTCGTCCTTGGGCGGCGAAGGCAGCACCGATGAGCTTGCCCTGGCCGGCCCAGTGTAAGCAAACGTCGTCGGCGTCTGCGGAGACGCCGTCGCCCATGGCGCATGAGGAATCGTACCGCCGCCCGACGATGGGGTGCTGTCCTTGGTCGCTGTCGTACCCGCCCGTTGCGGTGTCGCCGTAGCCGTCGCGGCCTGCATTGTCTCTCCACCGCTCTCTCGTCTCGGTCGTGGATGTTGGGCGCAGCGCACAAGAAACGTGATGATCCCGAACCCAGTTCCGAAAAGGAAACAGATGGCCCTGAATAAACACTAAAATGCTTCCGCGTCACGTGTTGTGCCTCACGCCTCTCGCGCTTGTTTTCAGTTTTTCGGTTCAGAGGAACGCGGTCGTTGTTCGGTTGGGGAGAGGATGTATGTATGGATTGAGTGAACGAGGGAGATAGTTGTATATGATTAGTTACTACGTTGGGTGGGCTGAAAAATAGGAAAGAAGGATCAGGGCCGTTGGTATAGGTGATTGTTTGTGTGATGCGTAACAACGGGACTCAGAAGCCCGAGCCTGGTAAAAACAACAAACAAGCCGGCGGTGGTGGGGCTCGTCGACTCTCTGAACAATGCACGAGCATAATTAAATGCCCAATGCGCCTATTCCGACTCGGACAATGCATATGGCGCTCCGCACCAGACGTCACACCGGCAAATCGACACATAGGAATGACCCAACATTCCGCTTTTGTTCCGTGTGCATCCTTCCTTTTTAGCCCGAGCGGGAAGCCGAGCTCGCCACCCACGCACATGATTGTGTTCGAGAATCACCCGCCTTCGGTGATTATCGCACTATAAGAGGCACAATCGGCTTACGTCTTCAACGACTCCGCCCGCCGGTTGACACAAAATCGTGGAGTAAGTGCGTGAAGCGTATCGATCGTGTGCATCTGCTTTTTGAGTCCTATAGACCCATGTTATCGGTATCAACAAAGCAACATCGATGTCTTGGCTGACAATTACTTTTGCGGGAAGCTTACATCCAGACATCGATAGATAAAAACCTCAGAGCTATCAAATATCTCAATGCTCTCATGCTGACCAGTCAATAGATGCGGGTTGAGACCCCGGTGAATAACCGGGTTCCCGGTTGTCGCGAGATCTGTTTGCCTAAACCCGCGAACGCGCCGCCAACCTTCGGGCAACTATGCACCAACACAGCGTTTAGACAAGAAGATAGATAACAACCTTGCAATATACATGTTGGATTTTGGGTTCTATATGCACTTATTCGGCGCTTACGGGCGGCTTACCTCTACAGGACCGGTCGCTTAAAGCGTCGGTTCAATTTCTGTGTACACTGGCTCTCGTACAATTTTACTTACTCTGACACACGCTTAACTTGCAAAAAGTTATGAGCCCCGATGTCTACAACTATTAACTCACTCATTGCCACTCTCGCCAACCTCGATGGCTCGAACTATCACGATTGGACGTTTGATCTCGAGATGACCGAGAGAGCTGAGTGGGATAAGAAAAACATTGATTGGCTAACCATGATCGGGTTGACGGTCGCGCGGCCGGCAGAAATACGAGTACCTAGGTTTTGTAGTTTTCCGATACCAGGCGAGTTCGAGGTTTAGTGAAGATAGCATATAAAAATAGTATAACAGCGCATTTCAGACGCATTCAACAACACAATCTACTTCCCGCCATATTGGCCCTTATCTTTATTTGTAAACCGATTGATTCAAATGCTAGTATACTATACTGATTATGCTTTCTGCCCAGTTTTAAGTTCAGCTGTACTAGAGCTTGTGTATGCAGCAACCTAAAGTTCAGCTGTCCACCCACACTCGTGGGGTACTCTAGATTTCTCGACAAACCCCGCTGGCTCGTTGAGCTCTTCTAAGCTCGAGGCATTCTGGTGAGAACTAGAATTTAGCTGGTTTTTTAACTTATTCCAGCGCTGTGGTGCGGAGGTCCGTGGGGTCCGTGGGGTCAGGGTGTAGGCCGCACGCAGGCGAGATCTGCCTACCCTCAGGTTTCGGGAGGTTGCGGAGACCTGTGGGCTTGGGTTTGGTGGCTCAAATGCTTCTACATGAGACATAGTCCCCTCCGATTGGAGTATTTGCTCGACTCGACTAAAAATCTCCTGGAATCGCTCATGCTGGACACGGTTGGCCGTTGGATGATCTTCATACGTCAGCGTTTTTTCGCTCCAAGTTGGAGGGAACTTCTCTTGAGAAGTTAGCAGCCTAAAAACTGTCGCTGCGTAGAACCAGGAGTCCATCTAGTAAAGTGTCACCATCGGAAGGCACAAGTCCAGCCTAGTCACTTTTGCTCACCTCCAAGTCTGAATAATCGTTCATTGTTTGGTGGAGTGAATAGATAACCTTGGCCACATGCCCAAACGCCAGTCCTTGGATGAATTCCTTGTCTGCGTGAACAACGGAGGATGGACGCTGTACGGGACATGCATGGCGGTGCGGTGTTATAAAATCATGACCTAAAAAGTATGGATCTCAATTAGGACTCGGGGTGCGACGTTATGGTGGGCCTGTAAAACTTTGTTACCCACTTAAGAAACGCGCTAAGCGAATCCACCAGATCCCGTGATTAGACCAGCCCTTCTCGTAAACCAGAAGTACGAGACTTTCGTGAGGGAGATACCAACCGCGCTGCCATTCGATCCCAAGCACGATCGCGTCCCTACTTGGTAACCACTGGCCCATTAGCACGTGATCAAAAGCTTGAACTCGAATACAACGCGCAGCGTCCTCAACAGCCATCCGTGTGTAGAGATTAGAAGGTTTCGGGCGCTTGAGGTGGTTGGTTGACCTGGGTGTGTGGTCTGGACATCTGTGTTTACTGCCCGCGTGACCATGTACGTGGAGACAGAGCTGTGTGCAATTAGAGCATTTGGTAGCGCAGATACGAGCTGCCTCTTTCATTTTAAATGCCAAGGAGTCCAAGCGGCCAAAAATATTGTTAACGTCTTGGTTTTGTGGGGAAGATTTTGTCACGTTAATGGTTATCCAGTGACGAACTTGTTGTATGCGCTCCTCCAGACCGTTGTAGATTAAATCTTGTAGATTTTTTACGCATGTAGCATCTAAATCTGGTTGCCTAGTATCGTTGGTAGTTGAAGCGTAGTGGCTCATTAGTGCTCTCAGTGTCGCCTCTTTAGATTGCATACGGTTCTCAGAACCAGAGTTCACCGCCACAAAATTTGAAACGAAGAATGTCGTTGTCGTAGAGTTGGTCAGGGATAAGTCTTCACCGGTGTCCAAGTTCTAGCCAAAGTCAATCTAGACCTACAGTGAGCGATAAAACATGAGTGACTTACCCCGAATGACCCCAATTTTGTCCGACCATAGCATAACGCATACTCAAGCTGCTCTGCTAAGTACTGAGTACGCTGTGTCTTTACGTATCCTGTGGACCATTGCCTTAGCAAACCGCCCACTTTGTTAAGAATTCCTGGACTCACGATCCATCAAGAGCCAATCAACCGCCCTAGGGCGTCCCCCCGGTTGTGGACACCAGCACCGGATTAAGAGGCGCCACCATTGTTGGTGGCGCAAAGACTCCACCTTGAGCCTCTCGGGACAACTCGGAACGTTTTTCTCGTATAATACTGAGTACATCACTTTCGCTTCGTTGTGGATGTCGGGGAAAGGAACTTTGTCCGTCAAGATTTCCTAACCCAGAACATCAGGTTATCCGTCAAATAAAATCCTGTTAAACCACTCACGATAAACGTCTGTAGACGAAGCCGTAATAAGGATCGCACGAAGAGACGTTGAAGAATAAACGCACCATAGCTAAGGCGTATACATCTGCTTCATAGCTTCTCTCCGTCGAACTTTTGATGAGCTCAGGTGCCTGTGAGTGTGTCGCGTCAGCATCTATACTTGCTGAAACGGTTTGAAACATACCATCCATCGACCAGATCCACCACCGGTGGTAGATGTGGTGCTGAATAGAATGTGCGATTGTTCTAAGATACTCAAGCCAAAATCTGTAAGCTTAGCTATTCCGTCAGACCCGATTAGGACGTTTTGCTATTGATAGGAGCAAACAGTTAGTGTTTGTGAGATTCTCGGACACCGCGCATTAGCATACCGCTTTCAAGTCGCCAAAGACCTATTAAGCAACACTAAGGGTTGAGCAATTTCATCACATTCGATACTGTCCCGCCACGTACAACGTTATGTTCGTGCAGATATGTTAGACCGTTTGCCACTTGAAGACACTATAGAACGGCTGTGGTTCAATTACACGTTTAAGTGCTGACGATGGGAGGCGTACCAGATCCATTCTGTCCGCTTCTGGAAACCTGTCGATAAATTTGTAGAAGTCCCCAGGCGTAATCCAAGGCGATATCATTGCAATACGACCCTGAAACACCGCCATGCCTAGGAGTTCGGCTATGTTTGGGTGGCTGAGCGTGAACCATGTATAAAGCTCTTGCGCTACACGCTGTCCCCCAATATATAAATCTATTCAGCCGTTAAGCAAAGAGGTGATACAGTAGCTTCAGACCTTGAATGACTTGTCGCCTTTTGAGAGATCGATTGATTGGTCTCCTCTACTGATTTTGATCGCCACACGAACTCCATCGACGAGCGCACCTTCATGGATATCGCCCTGGCCGCCACCGTTAACTCTCCATTGAGAACAGTTCGGTAGGTCAAGGTAACGCGTGATATCGGGACAACCGCATTGAGAGAGGAGCTTGGTGATTTCCGCAATCGTCTGCTTGCATGGAAAGGAGGAAACTTAGCCGGTTATTGTAATGAGGTCCAATAGTCAGCGAACCGTTTGGGAAGTAATAATTGGTGTGCTCATTTCTCCAGTATCAATGATGCAGCATTGCGACATTTTGGCTACTATCTAGCACAACTTTTAGTCGATAAATTGCAGAGTAAAAATAGCGTTGAGCGTCGCAGCGCCTTGCGTCTGAGTAGGTGGTAAGATATAGATCTTTCAAACAGTCCGGAGGTCTTCTTAAGTCCAGGTCTGTATAGCAACAGTTGTCAGTGACAGAGAGCACAATGGAGTGAGGCGCTAAATGCAACGCGTCAATGCTGGCAAACAGGTCCACATAGAAGGTGGCCCTCAGGACATGGGGTGGCCTGCTCAAACACTTCAACAAATTTCAAAGGTGGACAAAGGACAGACTACCGGCAAGCTTTCATAGCATAAGCATTCTAACTCGACCATCTCTGCACTGGAGAGGTTTGCGAATACGGGTCCAAGGACATTCATAAATGGTACTTCGACGCCCCGAAACTGAGCATATCATATTTAAACCAGCGGAGGGATTGCAAAACTGAGTGGTTTGAACTGGGGAAATGATCAAAGCGGCGGCGAGATGTTGTTTGTTTAGTCTAAGGATTATTCGTTTGGATGTTCTGGGGGGTCGTTCTGCAAATTACTCATTTACGCATCCGGGTCCTAGCCCTAGGTCGCCAACCTTCAAACGTAGTACTTGGTCACCGGAAAGTACGCCCATCCGTAAACTGGGAGCGAAAGAGTGTACTAGTTCATTTGGGCCCCTTACTTTACACACCCTGGGCGCCTAGGATTCACATGGGTCGAGTTTCTACTTTCCTTGCATAGTAGTACTCGTGCCGGTCTGTGTTAAGACGCATATATACGCTATACGCGCAGCGGTCGGTTTATTCTGGATTGGAGCGCTTACACCGAATAAGTAACTTATGGTACTTACGTTTTTGAAAGCTGGGTTGCTTTATTGTTTCGGGAAAGTGGCGATAGAGGAAAGGCCTACTACTTCAGAAACTCAGAGCATGGTATCAAATTGAGCGGCTCCATTCGGCCAACGACTTCTTAGCTTGTTTTTGCTCGCATCAAGGGTTAGCTGGATAATCGTTTAGGAGTGATTGTATGCACGTTACATTACTGAAGTTGATGGCGCTGGGCGCTTTGGCTTGATTACCCAAGCTCATCTAACACGCTGTCAAAGTTTCAGCGGCCGGATTCTTCACAAACCACGATGTCACGATCATCCTCCCAGACACAGACAAATGACAAGCCGCTGTTTATGCGCTCACTAATGGACCTACAGGATCCTGCACTCTATCAAACTGGACTACGAGGACCAGCCGAAACAGGTCTCCCCCAAGTGGCAATAGACAGTAAGAACCGGCACTTCGTGTATATATATGCTTGACACTGTCGCTTGCGGTTGTAATTAGTGATGGCTTCGGCAGCCAAATCTCGAGCCGACGCACATTATACGCATGGGGAATGGGAACAGGCGCGAGATGCATACCTGGAGGCCGCTATCTTTTTAACTAGCGACCCCAAGTTTCACACGACCACTATGCTAAACTGCGCGGCAGCAAGTTTGAAACTCAGTAAGAGGCCCGAAATTACTGAGATAGATATTGGGCCTTAACATTCGGTATAGAGAAGTGGGAAGAGGTACTGTGCCATACTAGCGAAGTACTAGAGGCCGATCCCAAATCGATCAAAGCGCTTTTCCGTTCGGCGCGAGCTTTGATCGAACTTAGGAACTTTGAGGAAGCGTTAGACTGTTGCGATAGGTGTGTTGCTTGGCATTGAGAGGTTATTAAATTAAAATTTAGCCTTGCGTCGGTTTACAGAGCGCTAAGTATCGAGCCCAATAATCAATCCCTGCGTCAGGAGCGCCAAACAGCCGAACGAGGGCTTCGGGCCTAGATTGTATGTCTTCGATGCTGTACGGGTGGCGAGAAGGAGTACTAATAGCACGTAATTGAATGAAGCTTACATATATAGCTAGTTCTAGGAAGCCGAGCTAGGCATTCCCAGAGCGATGCAGTTCATTACGCCTGCCAATCAACACATAGAACTACAGGGGAGATTTTTGAACCATGTATCTCCATAGATCGGCTCCCCACGCATGAGATTTGACGCGGTCATGGCCTACGGCTCAAAACATAGAATACTGAAACACAATCGCACCAATATTACCCAAGGGACTAGGGAGACTTGGTACTATGGTAGGCTACAACTCGATAATATGTATAAATCAAGACTGTGTATGGATGCCATCAAGTCAGCAAACAGAGAATTTACATGAGCCCAAACTCTTTTCAGCCCTTATGAAGACAACACACTATACCAAGCAGTAGGACGAGTCTAAATCCCAAGGTTGTGTCAGTACCAAACGATTAAGCGCAGCACAGTACCAGCTCCAACCTTTACTTTGAGCACGTCGAGCTCAGCAAGTACGTTCGGTGTCTTGGGTCGTTTGGTTGGTTCTCGTTCCCAGCACTCCTGCATGATACTCCATATACCCCTGGATATAACGCTAACTTCGAAATCTATCGACTCGCTAGTGGCGGGTGGTAATCCTTTGCGCTGCATCTGATACGTCCTCATGTCGTTCAAGACATATGGTGTCCTATTAAACTGAGTCTGCCGCAGTCCATTGTTGGCTCTGAGTGCAACAGGTCGAGGTAAGTGAGACTCACCTCCAGGGCTACACACCCAAACGCCCAGATATCGGAGCTTGAAGACCTGGGAGCATCGTTTTGCAACTCAGGACTATCCCATTGAGCAGTCCCAAGCGGATCTTCTAGGGGTTCGCCGCAGCCGCAATCAATGCGAGCGGATCCAAAATCACATATTTTGGCGATTTTCCCCTGGTTTCCAACGATAACATTACTCTAGGGCACACCGTAAGTCCAAAACCCGGAATTATGGGGGAAAGCACGGACTCCTTTTAAATCACCATGAACTATATCGAGCCAGTGTATATGAGCAAGTCCTCGAGCGACATCTATCAGCTGACGTTTTAAATAGGATCTACTCAGTTTGAGTGGCGGCTCAATCCTCGCGCAACTAACCAAAGCAAGTCGGGTGAGATCATCTAGATCCTTGCGGCTCTTCAAGAACTATATATCCGCTCAGTTTTAGTAAGTGTAGACTCGTTGAGATACTTTAGTAGGAGTACTCGCGTTGTTCAACTCCCCATCCTCGTACCATTCAGACACAGGCCACGGAGGGATGGAAGACTCCGGGTCAAGTTGACGGCCTTGCCCTCTGATCAACCCGAGTAGAGGGACAATATTGACATTCTTTTTGAGTAGCTTCCAGATTTTGAGCTCGTTCTTGATCTCCCTCTCAGTCTCCTGTAAGCGGCTATTTGAATTCAATCCTGGAGCCGATGAGTTGCAGCACGTGCCTGGTGATTGAGGTTTTCCCGTCGAGAGCGGAAGCACTTGATCGCCACCTTGAGGCGCTCAGTGATCATTCAGGATATGCTAGTGAGGCACTAGTAGCTTACTTTTCTTGGGGGACGTCCGGAGTTCCACATCACGCTGTATGCACATGTCGTGAGATAGCCTCGTATCCATCGATGACATCATGACTTGCCACATAACGTCGGCCGTCCCACCCAGGCGAACATCCAGGACCTCTTCACCAAACTCGGAGAGCGATAAATCGGTCACGTTTTCTCGAGAGAGCATGTGAGTTCTGCAATGCATCGAGAACGGGGAGGAGTGAGCACTGGTCGTTAGATTAGGGTTCCCGGCACGCTGCAGCCAGGCGATGAGCCACCGTCGCACTGCCAGTCATGTGAGCAAATCGTTTCAGCCCCGCCTGGTCTGGAACGAGCAGTTAACCACCATATCTCCGCGCATGATGCCCACAAACCATAGAGTCACTCCGACGAGTATTATAGTAAATTCAAACCCACGAAACTCATCCGAGGCAACCTATCTGTGCCGTGGAGCTGCTGCGGACATATGGAGGTAAGTAGATTGTGTTAGTAGAACTATAGAGGCATCCGCTCATCCTTTGTTGTTGGTTGCTAGAGTCTCTTCTCCAGCATCCAACTCTCAGGTTAGAAATATACGAATACTTTGTCTTACAAAGTTAACCAATATCTAACAGCGGATCCGCAAGGAACTTCGAATAGTCGACCCCATGTACTGTCAAGAGAAGACAGAGGCGATTGCAACTGATTTCATGGTATTCAACGTGCGCGTATGACTATAGGTTCTACTTATGTACTAGTTCCATATAGTTCCATACGGATCCTTGGCCGTCTTTTGTGCAGGTCAGTATTCAGAAAGGTGTTGTGAGCGCAGGGCGCTAAGCCGTTTTCGCCTACAGGCATACCATGATCAAGTGGCTGCCTGGTCACTCATCAATCACCGGAACGTTGTGCGACTATTTGGCCCCAGTGATGCATGGAGTTTCGATGTCGAGTATTGTGAGAATGGTTGTGTACGAGACGTGAGTTCTACCACAGTAATCCGGTATTTTATAAAGGTGGTTACACAACTTTACTAGTACTTGAAATTATACCCTAATGCGGACAAATTATCTATGGTACGATCTGGCTCAACCGTTTTGCGCATAACCAAGCTTAAATGTATTGGTAAAGATGCGAGATGTCTTGGGTGGTACAGTCACGCTCCAGATTAGGGATACTGGCAGTCATACATAGCCCCCCGTGATACATGCGGCGCTTTGAATTGGCAATTAAGCAATCCAGTAACGAGTCGCAGCTTTCCCGTCGTTACTATATAGCTATGCCATCGTAGAAACCGCACGAGAGACTGAATGGGTCCTTATAAACTATTCAAGACAGCAAGGTGTTGGAGATTTTACCGCTTGGACAGCTTAAAAAACAGTCTCGAATGTCCTAATAAATGTGTTTGAAATGATCAAATCCGGGATGATACGTGACTCGTGCTTATTCATGCGACCAAATCGATGCGTAATCTGGAGCGCGACTGTATGAAACATCTTCATACCCTCGCTTCCCCTATTGTTCACGGTAGTCTCAATGCGGTAGGTACCTTAGTCAAGCCTCCTGTCGACACGCTAATTCCTTCTTGTATGCAAGGGGAAACTGTTTGTGAGCCGCGACGGGACAACAAAGATAGGTGAATTTGGGTTGGCCGCCCTTTGTCACCCCGTTGCTGCACTTGTACCCTCCGTCAACCTCGCGGGACTTAGTCGCTGGTTGAGCCCAGAGCTTATTGATTTTGGTGACGGAGACGTAGCCAAACCGACCAAGGCTTCAGACGTTTGGGCATTAGGGTGCACCTTGTTTGAGGTATGAGCGGCTCAACAGTTAGAGTTTAGAACTAAAGCTGAGCCGTTTGGCTTTCACAGATAGCTACTGAGAAGCTGCCTTACTCTCGGCATAAACACGATGTCAAGATACAGCAACAGATACTTGAGGGACACCCTCCTGGATGTCGCGATAACAAAACGAACCCATCCTATCTAGATTCCATGTGGCCACTCATGGAATCCTGCTGGCTCCCATCACCCAGTGATAGACCTACGATTCCAATGCTAGTTAAGCTATTCGAGGAAACATATGCAGACATTCGAGCTGGTATCCAGCCCCCCGTTAAATCACCGGACCCACCCCTCAGTGTATATCTCGGTTCGCCACCTAAACCACAACCCGGACAGGCTCTAAAGTCCAAGCGGATACGGCACGCACTGAATCTATTTCAACCGGTATATAACTAACTAGCTGGGTAGTATGGGTCACACTGACAGGCTACACAGGACTAAATCCTAGATACGCTAGCCGTAACATCGTAGAGTAATTTATAGCGCCCCGACAAGTATATTTCAGTAATAGCATAATCCAGTCGTTAATACTTTTTACGCTGACATAGAGCTAGACCTCATAGGCTTGATTATTATAGACTCACGAGCTAGACCGCCTAGATACATTTATGTCGCCATTTTCACCTAACCAAGAACTTGATATGATTGTTGAGCCCCAAGTGCGATCATCTAGTATGCACTATGCTCTATTTTTTAGTTCCTGTCACCAGTCGAATCTTGTGTATAGCTCCTTATAATCAGTGTAGTACGAGTCCATGTTTCTACCCAGCTGCTCGCCCTTGATGGGCACTACCTTTCAACACTATATGCTTGTCATTTGTATTGTACCAGATCTGTCGTCACGGACAGGTCATGCACCCGAGCCAGCGGAGGTGTATATGACCGGAACTGAGCTGGGAACAGCCCGGCGCCTAAGCAAACGCCGAACCAAGTATGTCCATGACATACCAGTCACCACAGTCACACGCTCCACCACGACCACAGTACACCGCTCGCCCACTCGCGCGTCTTTTCGTCCCACCCGCCTACCCCGCTCCGCTTGTGTGCCACGCAACCGACTCCTTCGTCGTTCTGCCCACTTCGACCCTGCGAGTTCCCCTCGCAGCCTCGAGGTGGCCGGTCACGCTCCGGCGCCCTCCACCTTCACCGGTAGTACGGCCTAGGAGGCCTTTACCCAATGTACATGTAAACACTCATATGTATATTGCCCTATAAACTAGCATACACCTGGCACTACGCACGGCACCGGCCCCAGCCTCAGTTATCTCTATGAGGCTACGAGTGCTGGTGCTAAATACAACCAAGCATATAGCCTCAGAAAATTCAACAACTTGGGAGCGCGCGGTAGACTTAGATACTCGAAGGGCTCAGGCTCCCTTCGGGCTTATGCGGGGTGCGACATCTTCAAAAAAGTGGCCGAACGACAAACGCGTGGACTTGGGATGAAGAAATAGTGAGACAAAATAAATAAAATAACGAGCAAAAACAGGAGGAAGTGAAACGAAACGAAATGAGGCACCAGCGAAACATCTTACGGCTCGTCGAGGGAGCATTAACACGTCTCTTGGCCCTGAGAGTGTGTTATGGACAAAATTAACCATACCGCCCTGACCCATGCCCTCACATGGAGGGAGATCGTTGAGCCATCAATACGAGTAGGTCCTATGTCTAATATTGCGCCTGTTTCATCCGGACTTGCAGTCTTCGATCATCCAATTTACGTTGCGCGATTTGAAGCCCGGGCCGGGTATTGCGCGAAGGAATGTGTTATATATAGCTTGAATCCACAATAAGATTGTAATGAAAAAGTAGAGGAGTCGAGTAAAGCACACGGCCGAAACATCAATAGAATATATCAATAGCAAATGAAACGAACGACAATGGAAAAATAATTACTCGAAACAGCAACGCCTACAAAGGAAGTTCACTCTTCGACTGGTCGTCCCAGGCCTCTTTTCTCTTTACGCCACCAAGGTTTTCAAGCCTGTACTCTCCTCGCTCCACATCGTCCTGTGCCACCTTGTACGTAGAAGATTCGAGTGACAACCCGTCATCGCTAGGCTGCCTTTTTACCTTGGGATGGGGGCCAATAGGTGAGGTTCCCAATGCGGCGTGTGGTGATCGGTCGAGTCCATGGCTATGCTGCTGGTTGCTGCTGTCCTGTACGACATCGAACGTGGTCTCGACCTGGATATGATTGTGAACGCTGCGTTTGACTCCGGAGTTTGTGAAGTATGCGTTGGTATTAGCACCCTACACAGAGTCGGTTATGTTCAGTAGAACTTCAGAGTAGATACAAAG
>WSTJ01000051.1:0-53086 GCA_019623705.1 Ceratobasidium sp. 428
CGTATAGCTTACTCAGCTGACCTAAAATCTGCAGTTTTCACCCGAATTTCATACAAACCCATCCATGCCAGTCTCTAAGCCGCATCCACTTCGAAATTTCCCAGTTCGAGATAGCGAAGTGGTAGGTGCTCAATACAAGTCCATGGCGAGTTCCCTAGGTCTGTTGATAGTGAGTGATCCATGCGGGTGCTTATCAAGGTCAGATTTTTAGTATTGGGACTAGCGGTGGAAATGCCGAGCAGCAGGGGTCGAAGTATGGTATTTTCGTAAATCGGCCCAACCTGGTGCTTCTTAGTCGACGCATATTCGAGAGAAATTTCTTTAAGCCCCGAGTGGAGAAGTATTCCATGCGGCTAGGAAATCGTCGAGAATATGAGAACGGATGTGAAGGTACCGAAGCGCGGGGAATGATCCCTCAGATAGCTGGGCATCTTTGAATGCTTGAGGCAAATGTTTGTTAGGTTGCATAACTTGATTAATGGTGAGCATTTCTAGTTTAGGTAGACAAGAGAGTGCAACCAGGGTCTCCGAGTTAATGAAATGCCCTCTGATCATCAGTTGGGCTAGGTACTGTAAGTTTTGCAGGTGTCCACAGGCGAGAGGAGTAAGAACTAGCTGGGATGCAGCGGCTTGTTCTATGAACTCGTGGTCGTATTCGGTAGCGGTTATACTGAGCTTATAAGTAAGCTTCCGGAGCTGGGAGCACTTTTGGGTAAGAAGCCCTAGTATAGTGGTAGTGAAGTGGTGGGACGGGATAGAATTCCCGTAATCAGGGTAAAAATACAAAGTCCTCAAGGAGTGAGAGATAAATGTTGTCAGCCAGAGTGTTGCTTCATCGCCGTCCGGAAACCCTCCATGGACTGAAAGATCATGGAGGTTGGGAAGGAGGGGTGCGTGTCGAGCTTGGCTAGAGAGCGTTGACCAGGATAGCAGTCGAAATTTAGTAGGCGACGCTTTGCCAAGGTTCCATTTGTTTGAAATGATGGACAAATTTTGAACAAATAGGCTGTAATGGTTGAAACGTTCAAAAGTATGGGGACCGTACTCGGGAAGGGTCACCTGAGTACGTGCGAGCAAAGTAGATCAGCATGTACACAGTTGATAGAAAAGCTTTATACCTACATTTAAAACCTCTTCTTCTGCTTTTCTCTGATCGTTGTGTTCTCCACGTTCTTCGAATTCGACTCCGCCCTCGCCTCCATGTTGATCGTCACCATCAGCATCGTTCTCTTCATCGTTCCCCCCGTCGTTCCCGTCATTCTCATCGATCTCGTTGTTGGCTTCCTCATCGTCGTCTTCGAAATTTTCTTCTGGCCTTTTGAGTTCCACCTTAGGGGCGAGGAGCATCAGTAACGGCCCAACACTGTCCAAGGTCTTCCAAATCCGAGGAGCAGCAGAGTTAAAAGCCGGACGTGAAGTGCGTAACAAGCACAGAAGATCCTGACGGCATAAGTGACCGCATATCATATCTAAAAGGGCAGAGTTGTTGAACACACGCGTCGCATTCGTGTCAAGCATGGTGGTCAAAGTCAAGGACGGATTGATGGGTAGCGCCGGGCGCTGCGCTTTATTAACCGCGTTACCGCTTGGTGTTCGTTAAGCCAACCACATCTTGAAAACATAAATACCAAACAGGTTTTGTATCTGCGTTGTACTATGTGTCACCTTCAGCCTTCTTCAGAGTTCTTCAGAAATAATAACAGGCCGTCGCCCCCGAAATGCTTAAACTCTAAATCCATCGGTCTTCATACGAAAATCACCTCAACCTCATCCTCGTCCCATTCCATGCGAGCACGCCTTCGAAGAACGTCTTATCGGCAGGATTATCGAGGTCGATCTTCTTGTACTCGTACCACTCCCAGTTGGGAGCGACCTCGAAGACAGGCTATGTGTGGATCGATAAGTAAACGTGTGCCACTATATAGGTCGGATACGTACCTTGTATTCCAAGCTACGGAGGATAAGGGTAGCGGATATGACCAAGTTGTCAGTCTCTCCGCAGACACCGACCAAGCCGAAGAGGTACTTCCGCGAAGCCCCAAGGCAGTCCGTTACGGACGGGTTTACTTAGTACGTGTAGATAGTTTCAGAATAAAGTATGGCACTCACCAAAGAAGCCTCCAATTTGGTTAGGGGACATGGACATCTGGGTCAACTCATCATTGTACTTGAAGTCAACTCGCCAGATAGAGAATTCAGCAGGATCAAACCAATAGATGACCGGCACTTAGTGCTTTGCAACGCATGTAACATGATACACACTTCTAATAGAGCGAATTCAGCGACCCAGCATCGCCTCGAGCGTCCATGTTTGAGCACGATCGCGTCCAGTCCTCGAGGTCGAAGTTGCTCTTCGGTAAGTCGTCCAGCGGGTTCTTAGCCTTGGGCTCAGCAGGAGCAGATGGCCTCTCATCATTGTCTTTCTCAACGGGCTTCTTTTAGCGCCTTGGGGGCAGCTGGAGGGGGAGCAGGTACCTTCTCCTTCTTTGGAGCGACGCGGTGCGAACGACAGACTCAGGGTACCGTGCCCGTGCCTTGGGATCCAAGAGGTACTAAGGGGACAGCATGGATGACTAGAAAGGTAACGTACGCGAGCGATAGGCAGTCGGTGGAGAGAAGAAAGGTGTTGTGAGTGAGGTGAGTGTTTGGTTTGAGCGCCAATTGCTTGCTGTCGGAGCCAAAAGGCAAACACCACCAAACGGCGCTAGTCCTAGACACGGCCTCAGCGGGTTGATGAAATCGAGCAGCACCCTAAAATGCTCCGGCTCTGGGCTTTCGTCCAACGAGACGCCGAAAAGTTCGGGAGTTTCGAATATACGTATATTTATGATAGAAGTAAGATGCTAATATATTCGCCAGGCTCGTAGCTATCTAAATAGGCTACCGCTCTCTGACTGTGGTACATTGGCGATTGAGGAATCAGAACAAGACAGCATACACCGAAACACAACTCAAAAAGACGAGAGCCAACTTTCAATCAGCGATGGTACGATATCCACTCTCAACCGAGCCGTGATGTTTTTCTTAGTTTCTGCGACCCCCTGAGCAACTTGTGGATGCGTGTTATATAAAATCAAGCTGATATTGGAACAAATCTCGTCACATGTTAATGGATTGCATCAGGAAGGGAAAAAATTGCCGGCTGACTCTCTGAATGAGAGGTTTCTTTAATCCTTACGTATCAACGGGCTCGTCTCCTGCGCTCCGTCCTCGTCTTCGCTCGTATCTTCCGAACTGCCTTCCACTTCGCCCACCTCCCCTTGGTTATCCTCTACTTCGTCCGGGTTCTCGTCATCATTTTGTGCCTCATTTGTAATCGCCAACTCTATCTCGGAACCCGACGCTACATTCAAATGTAAGCAGCAAGCTCATTTGGGGACAGTAGTACTAACGCCGTGCGTGTAACGTCTTGATTTTGGTAGCGAGGTTCCCTGCGGGAGAGGGCATGGTGTCAAACTACCTGTAGTTAAGCCAAGGTCTAGAAAGCTTACCGCCGTACTCAGTAAGACGGCCCACTACCGCCTCCGCCTGATTGATGATCTTCTTGGTGGCGTAGATACTACCCGATTCGAGTATGATAGTCTCAAAAACATCGGTGTTAGCCAAGTAGTTCCGGTTTTCCACTAAGCGATTTATGTTTAGTGTTGGATGCATCCACGCACGTGATGAAGGAAACTCACGGGCAGCACACAAAGCTTCAAGCAGGCTAAAAGCTGCATATATAACTTCCTCTCTGTTCAGGTTGGACTCAGGTGCTGTAGTTCATCAATACCGTGTACTTTTGCGTTGATGTAGCACGTACCATCCTCAGCAAATAGCTGGCCCACGTATATCGCCCTTATAATTGCCACGACAGCATCCATCATGCTTTTCGCGTGAAAGCCTTCGAGGCGGTAATCTGACTTGAGAGTAAACGGCGCGAACTCGTATTTCGGCTTCACGAATCAACAAACCTGCATTGATCAGGACCGTAACCACTTCCATCGAGTCCTTCAGGAACGTTTGGTCCGCCGGGGTAATCATCTGGGCGAGGCTCAGCATATATTGACTGGCGCGCTCCCTGCTGTCTTCGCCTGAATGAAACAAGATGATCTTAGCCCAAGACTTAACGCGGACAGAGTTGAGGACCTACTATGCGCAAACGCAGCCGAGGCGGCCAAAATCGCTCTTGGGTTACCGGCCAGTGCTAACGTGGTCAAGCCGGATATTTCAGCCTCCAACTCCGAAACGGTTATCTTATTTCCTGGGCCCGGCTCTACCAAGAGCAACTAAAGTTAGTTTGAAGGCCCGAGCTAGCACTAGCAGACTTACTCAGTAACAAAAATCGCACGATAGTCACTAGCAACTCGTCAATCGCTAGCTGAGAACGAGAAGGCACTCGAAGCGAAGCCGTGAGAGCCAAAAACACTTCAGGCAGGACTACAGACGCGTTCAAAGGTTCGCCTGACGCTTTTATGAGATTCGATTCTATCAAGGATTTAGTCAACGAATAACGAATAATGGTTGAGGTCCTACCTTGGTCGATTAGGCTCCTAAGCAACTGAGCAGCCGCTTGAACTTGCATATCTTGTCGGCTCAGCAGCTGAACAGCTTTCGTTGCAATCTGGTTCTTATTGAAGACATCCCAAGATGCCATGTCGAAGTCATCTATAGTGCTCATATGGATGAGCATGCGTGAGGGTATAAAAAGCGCAACATACCTCGAGAAGCCAGATTTGCGAGTGTGGATGAGGCATCGGCGTTTTCATCCATATAATCGGAGATGAGTTTAACTTGCTCAGGCGAAAACTGTTGAGGATCTATCGAAAACTCTATAATTAGTCTATGTCGGCATATCTGGGATTAGCTTACGAATGACTGAAGCATTCTTTGAAAATTCTAGAATGCTGTTGACGTGTTTCCCTACTTTCAAGACGTCAAGTAGTTTCTCCATTATCTCCCGCTTGTTGTCAGTTTGCCATAAACACCAGGCTGGATTGAAGGGTTAGAAGCGCTATTACACGGAGCACGTAGAAACTCTTACGTTGTTTGCTTAATGTCAACAAAGTAATAGACGCCTCATTGGCAAGCTGTTGCTTTACTGGGTCACCCTCCGCCACATAATCGTGCATCATTCCAACCAAGTCTAAAACAATTCCAGAACCTGCGACATTCACTGCACAAAAATCTATCAAGAACCGAATAAGTAAAGTAGGCGCGAGCTACTAGAAATTTTGAAGAACTTACTGTCCTGAGTTAACAGCGCCGCGGTGCGCATAGCTTTGAGCGATAATATAGAGTTCTTTTCTTTGCCGTGCATCAGCAGCCGAATTGTGCGTGTGGTAGACCGATCACGGAAAACGCCCCAGCTCGGGGCATCTATATACATGTTAGTTCTTGGATGGTCTCTTCCGTGGTCCAAGAGAAGATGCTATACTTACCATTACCAAGCTTCAGGAGAGCCATCACCACGTTCAAGGCCCCCTCCGCAAGAGCTGGTTGAGAATACTTATGAGATGGCGAAGCCAAGCCTCTTTCAACGTCGAAACGCACCCGCTTCTTTCTTCTCCCAAGATGCTACAATTCCGATTGGCGTCTTACGGTCTAACAACTTACGACGGCCACCAAACAAATCATGAATAACCGTCATGATTAGTTTGGCCAGTTTCTCGCTAGCGTCCTGCATAACATGTCCGGATCCTAACATTTTCGTTAGGTCTCAGAAATGCGTTCTCGCTGTAAATGGGCGAGATACACTTACTTATCTTTGCAGCATCCGACAAGATGTCGGTAACCAAGCGTGCCAAATCCATTGAGCGAGTGTCCTTTGGTAACCGGTCCCAGTTCCATCTGGCTGTTACTCCAATGAAATCAACGAACCGTTGATTAGTGAGCATATACATACCATTGAGATTGTCGTACGACTTGTCCGTAGCTTTAAACAAAGGTCCAAACCAATTTCGAACACTAGCCCAGACGCTTTGCGGGGGCCATTTAGCTAAGACGGTATTCAGTAAAACGGTGGCATATCAAGTTAAACAGACACACGATGTTCTTCTTTTGCAGTCCATCCTTCTAGCAACAGGATAGCACGAGGTATGACCACGTCCTGCAAACGTTGGGCTAACTCTGCAGTCGATTGTGTCAGAGACTTGTCAGCTACGTCCCCACGAACTGACCTTGTTCTCTTATATTTCCATAGTATCCAGCAAACGACTTCGGTACGCCTTCAGGAAGGCTGAGCTGAAGGTCGGAATCTAAGCCATTCAGTCAGTACTGCTGCCAAATAAACGCAAGCATGTTTTTCACCCAAACCGATGATGGAACGGATAATATCCACAGTAGATTTACAATCCTGATAGGTTTCGAGGAGCTCCTGAAGGAACTGTGGTCCTCCGTACGCCCAGATTTCATCAGGTTTACCAGGATCTAGCAATTTTTGATCAATCTTGTGCAAATCAGCCAGTATTGGACAAAAAAAATACTCACCCTCCCCGAGAGCATAATTATTCAACTCGGCAAACCACTGTTCATCGGCAGGAACGGGCCTCGTCTTCGCTTCGTTCCTCTTTGCTATGTACGGCTTCATTATGTTCACCAGACGCGCGATTCGATGGTCGTTGGTCCAGGATGGTAGTCCAAATTCAGGACGTTCGCTCATTGATATAACGTTAAATTCGTCCCACTTAATCGTCTTCTTGATGTTTCGTTTATCTTCCTCCTCCGATACATTGCGCCCGTCCCGGAGTATCGCTTTGGGGATGTACGCCGTTTCCGTTGTGCCTAGTTGATTAGGAGCATTCTTGCCAAGGCTCGGGTTGACGGTCCAGTGGATTGATTGATGAGGAAGTACCTCCCGAGCGCTCCATAAGTGAGGCCACCTTAAAAAAGATCAGCGCGTCATAACATGTAGAAAGCTAAGTGTCAAGCATACCGTCTAGACCTAGATTTGCCGTCGGAAAAATACTCCTTCCAACTGATGAATGGCACGACTTCGAGAAAGTTGTAGAACAATCCCCACGTAGAGTTCACTCGCATGGAATTAGTTACTTTAACATGCGGAATGTCAAGCTTGAGCTCATGCAGTCGTACGGATAGACCTTGTTCGTAGGCTTCTTCCATCATCCATTTCAGTGGTTCGCCTCCACGATCCAAAGTCATGTTATCTTGGTTTCCCCCGCCACTAGTCACGGACGGTTCAGAAGGAGGAAAGTCAGGTAGTAGATACGCTCACATGTCTGAGTGCGTTCCTGCGAACCATACTTCCCGTGTTGTATCGTTGCACCCTCCCCAAGAGTGGCTAACGTGTTCAGGAAGAAACTTGACTCGAAGCTCATCGAGTGCCAAGGCATGGCGGAAGTGAGTAATATGGTCGCATTTGTCGGAAAGAAAATACAGCTTCCTTGGAGGAATTCCAACGGATGCAACTGTGTCCCTAAATCTCGGCTAGTCAGACATCATTGCGAGGGCGACACAAGGATTCTCATCTATACCAAACTCCGACAAAATGCAAATCAACCTCCTTCCGACAAAAGGTTTTTTTGAACGTGAGTTTTACGGATTCGGGTTGGTCACTAGCGTATATCTCCCAGGCACTACAATCATGTCAAACTCAGCCCATAAGACATATACGGAAGGCTACGTACAATGGAATCTGCTCTTGGTTCCCGGGATGAATGAGCCCGACCTAATATTCCAGAATAAGTAATGCCAACGAGTTTTTAGTGACAATTCGCAGTTAACGCACACTCTCGATCATGCCTGCCAGTGTTCGAACTTGATACGCCCCTCGCGAGAAGCCTAGCAGCGAGCTGAGAAAACCGAACACAATAAAACGGGATATATACTCATACCAAACAAGAATATTTTATCCCCTGGCTGGTAGTGATCAGCCAGCCAACGATACGCTTTAACAACAGATTGATGAAAGCTACTCTCATGTTCAACATCCTTCAAGTTTCCGGCTTGGCGAAGAACTCACAGCTCGGCGAACATCGAATCAAGCAAACTCAAAGGCAGATTCCGGAAGTACGCAAACGACCACTCAAAGGGACGAGGGAATGTCCCAATACCGCTGTTGTAGTAGGTAAGCTGAGTCGAATCTTTTATTATGCGGTTATATAATTCGACTACGTTGGTGTTCTAGTAGTGCAGAATTAGCACCGTACATAACAGACAAAACAAACTACAGTAACAACTTTTTCCGAAAACTGGTTGGCAGTGCCATCGATGCATACGATAAGTTTTCGTGGTTGGGGTTTGATACTTGATCCTTGTGCAGAATCAACGGCCGGTCCGCTCATAGCCAAGTTCAATGAGAGAGGCGGATACAAGTTGGGAATCGGTAGCACAAAGAGCTCGCCTCTCCGTTTTGAGTATTTTATAGGTTAGGCGACACAGGCACAACACCAGCAAATGCAGACTCCATGAGGCAAAGCGACTGTATAACATTGCATTTTCAGTCTTCAAGATCGACAGCAGGAGGAAGCCTCATGGCCTGCAGCCCAGAACTATTTGTGTCTAACCCAGAAATAGCGGCCTAGTTTCGAGGTGGAGCAGGCACAATTGACAGGGAACGAGGTGTGGCGGTCAAGGACAAGGACTTATCAGCGCTGACAAAGCCACGGAAGACAAAGCCAAACACTCGGAGGGCTGCAGCCGGGTCGGTTATCAATCGTCCGCGAGCAGTTGCGCTACCTTGATACAGGTAGATTACCTGGGCACGTTGACGAAACCGAGCAGCAGCACCCCAAGAAGTTCCGGGCCTAGGCTTTCGTCAGACGGGATCGAGAGTGTGGGATACATCGATCGCATTCATAGTAATAAGATACTAATACATCCACCAGGTGTGCAACGACCCAAAAGGGTTGCCGCTGTCGCTATAGTACATCAGCAGATTCAGAAATTAGATCAACATATCATACACCGAAACCCACAAATTAGAAAGATGAGAGTCGACCGTCAAGCAGCGATGATACAAGGTCTGCTCCAAACCGAGCCGAGATATTTTTCTTGGTTGCTGCAACCCCCCGAGCAACTTGTAGATGCATGTTAAGTAGTTCAAGTCCTGGCTGAGTCTCCCGGGATTGATTCTCGTACTTGACTTCCTGGATACGGGGCCAAATTGAAGACAAGAACCTAGATTCGTTGTGCGATAGATGAACATTATTGTGTGAGTCAAAATGAGAACAAAATTCAAGCCTATAAGGAACCAACCGTGCGACTTTATCCGGGGAGCGAACTTCAAGCCTCCTTTCCAATGGACGAACTAGGTCAAATACCTGCAACGGAGCCGTGCCGCGGTGCTGTATCTGTGGCACTTCGTCTAGGATATCCACGAGATTGGAGGACAAGAAGAGAAGATGGGGAGCCAACTGGCTAAGATGAGCAAGGTGACCGAGTGTAAGCAACTGGTCTGGCATCTCTAGGTTCAGCAACATGGGCAACACCGGAAATATCTCTCGCATAAACGGCGGGTCGGTCCGGGAGTTCATAATTCTAAGTTGGACGAGCGGAAGCTGTCTCACGTAGTTCCAGGTTGGGTCTCGGGAGGCTACGCGCGGTAATTGTTCCCAATCTATAGGCATCTCGCCCACGTACGTTGGCCATGACCGAGGACTCAGCTTGCGTACTGTGAAAGAGAGGCGGCCGATTGTGTGTCCCCGAGGAGCTGGAGTGTCATTGTCTCTGTTTGGCTGGTAATGGAGCCTTACTAGCGTGACCGGTGATGCATGTGGATCGATTCGGAGGTTGGTCAAGATAACGTCCAGCTGAGAAGAAGTTATATGAAACCTAGTAGCTGCGGGAAATGGGTCGTCCTATAGTGGGGTAGACTTGAGAACCTCCATCAGATTATCGTTGCGGGCTAGGTCGTTGCGGATATGAAGATTATCAAGCTTGGGCAGGCGAGCAATGAGAGCAAAGGACTCCGAGTTGATCAAACCGCCTGGGATCTGAAAGGAAACCAGAGACTGAAAGGTTTCTAGGCGCCTTAAGGCCATAGGTGCATAAATAATTTGGGCTATAGCAGTTTGTGCAGAGAGATCCGGTGATGCCAGCGGGGCCGATATGCGCGATGCCAACCCAAGCTGCTTAAGCCTCGGGCATTTCTCTTGCAAAAGCTCAAGGGCCATGATCACTGTCGATTGAGCTAGACCAGTGGTGGCGAATATAGTAAATATTTGAAGTCCAGATGGTATGAAAGTTGAGAGCCAGAGTAGGATCTCCTCGTCAGATCTATAGCGCTTCGAAAGTGTCAATTTACGCAGGTTTGGAAGCGGACTCTTCCGGTTCCCAAGACATTCCCAAGATGATAGCGAGAAGTCGAAGGACGTTAGTTCGTCGATTCTCCAGGCTGTTGAGATGTGGAGTGCCCGAACTAGCCGGCCATAAAGGTTAAAGCGTGCAACAACCTGGGGAGAGTACGGCGGGAGTGTGATATCCAGGCGCTACATATGATAACTTAGTATTGATAGGTTATGAGCGTATAACTGTAAGACGGCCTACCTCTACCGGATCTTCCTTGAGTACCATGGTCAGACGCAGCAACGACAACAGCGGTTGCACGCTCTTCAGATCCTTCCAGATTCGAGGAGCGACGACTTTGAACGCATATCGTGATGTCCGAATCAGTCGACTTAGATCATTGCTTGTACAGTGATTACATATAGTATCAAGAAGCTCAGGAGTGTTGAATACACGATGGGCGCTGATGTCTGTCATGCTGGTCGGCAGTAACTCGGGTCTAGCCTGGGCATGGCGCTTAGCTGACGATCTTAGCTGACTAATCTAGCCGTGCGGGTCTCGAAATGTGTAACGTACCATCTCGGTACCATCACAAAAGTATGATGGTTATAACCGTATATACGCCGCTATGTGTTTCATCCTCACATCTCCTCGACGTGCGTAAGCAGTCATAATGAGCCTTTACACCTGGGATGTTCGATATCTAAGTGCGTTCGAGTGCTTCCAATATTGGAGAGGAGTGCGGGAGGCACATGCTTGTGATACAAGTGCAAAATTGGCGCATACAAGCGCAAAAAGCCATGGGACTGCCAGGTTTAGTGCATCAACCATATTAATCAGGTTCACATACGACATACTGGAACATAACTCGGAAGGACGGGGTAGTCAGACAACGACGATACGTCATTCATCTACATAAAAACAATCTGAAATGCTCCCTGTCGGTGCTTCTCCAACCCCCCGTGCGGCCCGCAGGTGCAAGTTGAGTATTTCAAGTCCTGGCTGGCCTTCTCGAAGCTTGTTGTCGTAGTCTAATCTCCGAAGCTTGGGCCAATTAGCAAGTAGGAATCTAGATCCGTTACATCAGAAATGAGCGTTTTTACGTCAATAAAGTCCGAGGTCCGGGGTCGGGGGCTGAGAGACTTACCGTGCAACTTGATCTGGGGATCGAATCTCGAGCCTCTTTTTCAACGGCTGAAATAGCTTGATTGTATCCAACGGGGCCGTACTATGGTGCTGTGTCTGGGGTGCTTCATCTAAAACATCCACAAGATTAGAGCGTAAAGCACACAGGCGGGGCATTTGCTGGCCAACGTAGGCAAGTTGGCTAAGTGTAAGAAACTGATCTGGCATATCAAGATAGCTTAGGGCAGGTAACGGTGGAAACGATTCTTGGATGAACAGAGGGTCGGGGCTGGAGTTCAGAACGCCAAGTTGAACAAGTGGATAACGTCCGAAGTACTTCCAATTTGGGTCCTCGAAGATAGTACTCGGCGGTTGTCTCCAATTCAAAGGTATCCGACCTAAATACAATAGCCACAATCGAGGTTTAAACCTGCTTGCAACAAACGCAAGATGACTAAGTACGGGTTCTTTAGGAGTAGACAAAACATCGTCTCTGTCTGACAGATAGCGGGCCCTTACAACCATGGATTGCTCCATCTGCCATGAAGCACCTTGAAAGCTGCTGATAGTAACATCTAGCCGACCAGAAACGACATTAAAGGCGGTGAGTGCGGGAAATGAATCGTCAGGTAGTGGAGTAGACTTCAGAACCTCCAGTACGCTGTCGTAGTAGGGTAACTTATTGGTGATCTCGAAGCGCTCAAGCTTGGGCAGACAAGATACAGTAACAAGAAATTCGGAATCAACAAAGCAACCGTGAACCCGGAGGGAAGTTAAAGATTGGAGACCTCGTAGGTGCCGTAGAACCACAGGAGAGCTATCCATTTGAGCTGTCTGCGAGAGTATTGCAAGCCGCTTGAGTCCGGGACACTTGTCTTGCAAGAGATCAAGGGCGATGATCATGATTGGTTGAGCTAGACCGTGGTCAAAGAAAACGATGAGACTTCGAAGTTCAGGCGGTACGAAATTTGAGAGCCAGAGCAGGATTTCCTCGTCGAACCCGTAGTCCTTCGAAAGGGCTAAGTCACGAAGGTTTGGAAGCGGACTCCCCCGATCCGCAAGGCATTGTAAAGACGATACCGAAAATTTTATAATGTCTGATTCGTCTGTTTTCCATAAATTTGATACGTGAAGGCGTTGAATCAGCGGGCAATAGAGATCAAAACGTGCAAAGGCCTCGGAAGAGTACGCAGGAAGCGCAACATCTAGGTGCTAGCATAACATCATCATGAGCCTGAATCTCCAATCATAAGCCGACATACCTCGTACGGATCTCCCTTCGGTACCACGGTTGGACTCAGTAATGATAACAACGGTTGTACGCTCTCCAGGTTGTTCCAAATTCGTGGAACAACAACTTTAAACGTATATTCCGAGGTTCGAATCAGTCGAGCTAAGTCCTCACCGGCACAAAAACCGCATATGATACCGAGAAGTTCAGGAGTGTGAAACACACGGCTGGAGATGGTGTCTAACATGGCGGTTGGTAACAACCTCCCAACTATGGATAGCGCTGGGCGCTTGGCATACCACCCCAGTTCAACTTGGTTCGTTCGCGACTTGCCGAGCCCACTACGTCTTCGGGTATATTGCTGGTAAAAGAGTATGGCAGCCGGATCCCCACTGCCACACGCGCCATCCTTGCACTCCTTCATCGTCTAAAGGCAGTTGCGGCGAGCCTTTATTTTTGAAATGTTCAATCATATTCGTACAAGCCTTATACATATTACATCCCATTCTCGCTCTGCCTCAACATCATGGAGTTTAGACAACAAAATTTAGATGACGATTGGACAAGAATGCAAGGAGCGACGGTAATAAATCGTGAATATGACAAGCACGCAGCATCTATGAGAGTTTCTGACAAGAGGGACTGTATGCACCGTACTGAAACCCGCAGTTGTTAAACAGGTGGATCCCACTAGTATAGAGAAGGGTTAGGTATAGTCACAGAGGTGTGGGCGGCGTTGGGCGTTGTGCATTGCTAACTTGTGGCGCGCTGGGCGGGGTGATTATATGAGGGACTGGGGGAAGTTGAACACCCCGCACGACACTACTTAGCTTCAGGCGACATACAGCAGTGATATGTACCTGCGGTATAACTATAGTGAAGAGTCAATATTGCATTAGTGGAGCTTAAGCTGATTCCGGAAGTAGCGGCTTAGGCGTGGTATACGCATATGCAATGTCATGAGTTGATGTGTCTGTAAGATGATGAGTATAATGGGACGTGTATGCGCTGAGCCCAAGATTGCGTTGATCAGGCACTTATCATGTGCAGCGTGGTTCCGGGTGGCGTATGCCTCGTGCATAGTCTGTCGCGAGTTACATGGGGTCCTTATTGAAGGTATTTAGATAAGTTCTGGCTAGGTTTGTAGTGCACGTGGATCGTGCTTTTGTTGTCAATTCACAGTCTATACTTAAGTCTGGTATCAATTGAGTGTACTGGAGGTTATCAAAGTGGTCGAAACGTGTATTCAGCTAGTAAAGGCCTTACTTGGTTAGACCAGCTTTAAGGGCACGAGGATACACTATTAGGAAATCGAGATGGAAGTGAGGGGGAAAAAAAAGGTGTACTGGCGGCCCAAGCTATAGATGGAAAAATATCGAGTGATTATTCAGAAAGACGACAAACGTTTATCAAATAACTTTACGGCAGATGGCCCATAACGCATAGAAATTCTTCTTTTGCTCATTTCTAGTCCTTGAAACACGCGTATGTGCATGTTAAGCAGTTCAAGATCCGGCTGCAGCGTCTCTTCAGACTGATTACGATACACTATTTGTTGCAGTTCGGGCCATAGTGCGAGTATGAACCTGTGTTCGTAGTGAACGACGGAACAGTGATCAGAGTTACCGTTAGGGTGCAACATCTGTTCAACTCACCGTGCAACTTTCTCAGCAGACTTGATTTTTACTCGATCAGTTAATGGTTTTTTGAGTTTGATTGTATCTAGAGGAGAGCCTTGATAGGGCTGCGCTTCGGGAATCTGTTCGGTAAGATCCTTAAAGCCAGCAGCACAGAGCTTTTTGAGCATCGGTAGGTGACTGAGATGAACCAGGTGCTGAAGCGTGAGTAGTTGGTCTGGAAGACTGAGGACCAGAAGGTTGTGCCAAATATTTTGCACATTTTTTAGTGAGATCGGGTCCGCTTCGAAATTTGCCAGTTCGAGATAGCGAAGTGGTAGGTGCTGAATACAAGTCCATGACGAGCTTCCTAGGTCCGTTGATAGTGGATGATACATGCGAGTGCCTCTCAAGGTAAGGGCCTGAGTATTGGGACTAGAGGCGGAGATGTCGAGCAGTAGAGGCCGGAGTATGACATCCTCATAAATAGACCTACTAGCCCGCTTCGCCTGAGCTGACCCATATTCGAGAGAGATTCTTTTCAGACCGAACGCAAGTGGAGAAGTGCTCCATGCGGCTTTGAAATCATCGAGAATGAGAGTTAGGATTCGAAGTTGCCAGAGAGCCGGGAATGAACCCTCAGATAGCTGTGTATCTTTGAATGTTTGGTGCAAGTGTCTGTTAGGTCGTACAACTTGGTGGATGGTGAGGTCTTCTAGTTTAGGCAGGCGGGAAAGCGTAACCAGAGTCTCCGAATTGATGAAATATCCTTTGATTGTTAGCTGGGTCAGATACTGCGAGTTTTGCAAATGTCCACAGGCAAAAGGAGTAAGGACTAGCTCGGACGCAGCGGCCTGCTCGATGAACTCGTGGTCGTACTCGGCACTAGTTATACTAAGTTTGTGAACAAGTTTCTGGAGCCGAGAGCACTTTTGAATAAGAAGCCCAAGCACAATGGCAGTATCGTGATGGGACGGGATAGCGTTTCCGTAATCGGGCCAAAGGTTCAAATTCTTTAAGGAAGGGGAGATAAATGTCGACAACCAGAGTGTCACTTCTTCGCCGTCCAGGAATTTCCCTTGGATTGAAAGGTCGCAGAGGTTTGGGAGTAGGGGTCCGTGTCGAGCTTGACGGGAGAGCGTTGACCAGGATAGCAGTTGAAACTGGGCGGGTGACGCTTTGCCAAGGTTCCATTTATTCGAAATAGTCAACTTCTGAACAAACAGGTTGTAGCGGTTAAAACTTTCAAAGACATGAGGACCAAACGCGGGAAGGGTCACCTAAGTGCGTCCGAGCAATGCGGGTTAGCTTGTACACGGTCGGTGGAAGAGGTCTGTCCCTACATTCAAGATCTTTTCTTTTGCTTCTTTCTGCTCTTTGGGTTCTTCGTCTTCGTCTTCGCTTTCGCTTTCGCTTTCACTTTCGCTTTCGCTCTCGTCTTGATCCTCATCTTCGTGTTCACTGTCACTATCATTATCGCTCTCGTCGCTCTCATCATCGTCTTCCTCATCATCATCTTCGTTGATCCCCTCTGGTTCTTTGAGCTCTACCTTAGGGGCGAGGAGCATCAGTAACGGCCCAACACTATCTAAAGTTTTCCAAATCCGAGGAGCAGCAGAGTTAAAAGCTGGACGCGAAGTGTGTAACAAGCACAGGATATCCTGACGACTTAAATGGTCGCATACCATATCTAAAATGGCAGAGTTGTTGAATACTCGAGTCGCATTCGTGTCGGGCATAGTGGTCGAAGCTAGGGACAGTGTTATCCCCGATTACGCATCGGCCCAGCAGTCAAGCATAGCCACCCGTGATGCATCCGGCGTTCTGAATTGGCAATTGAGCATTTCGGCACCAAGTCGCAGGTTTCGTGTTTTCACCGTATCACTATGCTACCCAGAAAACAATACGAGAGACGGAAGGTGATACTATCAGCTATTTAAGACGCGTACATACTGGAGATCTTACCGTTTGGACAGTGTAAAAAAGAATCTTGAACGTCCTGATAAATGAGATTGAAAATATCAAATGCGAGATGATGCATGACCCGTGCTTAAGCATTTATGGGGATTATATCCATACATCACTTCGTGCTTCACTTTCACATTTCCTCGACTTCCGCAATCGGTTAGAACGGGCACCTACTTAGGGGTGCTTGATAAATACCTAAGTGCATGAGAGTACTGCCGGTATCAAAAGACTTCAGGAGGTACATGTGGTAGTAGTATAAGTATGATGTCAGCGCATATAATCACATCAAGCCGCGACATTGTTATGTTTAGTACATCAGGGCATATGATAAACGGAATAGACACGGCATACTCGAACGTAAGTCAGAAAGACGAGAGTCGATGGGCAGGTAACGACATTACATCATTCGTTCAAAACCGCTCTCAGTTATTCTTCCTTGTTTCTAGGGCCTCCTGAGTGGCTTGTAGGTGCATGTTGAGGAGTTCAAGTCTTGGCTGGCCGTCTGGAGATTCGTTCTCATAGTCTAATCTCTGGAGCTTTGGCCAGATAGAAAGTAAGAATCTAGACCCATTACACCAGAAATGAGTGTTGTTATGTCAATTAAAGCCCGAGGACTGAGGTCGGAGACCGAGCGACTCACCGTGCAACTTGATCCGGGGATCGAATTTCGAGCCTGTTTTTCAACGGCTGAACGAGCTTGAACGTGTCCAACGGGGTCGTGCTGAGGTACAGTGTCTGTGGTACTTCATCCAAAACGTCCGCAAGGTTGGAGCGTAAAGTATAGAGCAGGGGCATCTGCTGGCTAATGTAGGCAAGTTGACTGAGCGTAAGCGACTGATCCGGCATATTGAGGAATTTTAGAGTAGGTAACGGTGGAAACGATTCTTGCATGAACGGCGGGTCAGGACTGGAGTTCAAAATGTCGAGTTGCATAAGTTGAAAACGCTTCATATACTCCCAGTTTGGGTCCTCGAATATCGTACGCGGTGCTTGTTCCCAATCTAGAGGCATCTGACCCAAGTGCATCGGCCACAATCGAGGCTTGAACTTGGTTGTAACAAACACGAGGGAGCCGAGTGCGGGTTCTCCAGGCGCAGGCAACGTATGGCCTCTCGTGTACGAGACATAGCGAGCCCTTACAAACGTGCGCTGTTCTGTCGATGGAGCATCTTGGAAGTCGTACATCAGAACATCCAACCAATGGGAAACGACATTGAAGGCGATGAGTGCGGGGAATGAATTGTCGGGTAGTGGTGTAGACCTCAGAACCTCCACTACGTTGCTGTAGTAAGGTAAATTATTGATGATGGTGAAGTTCTCAAGTTTAGGCAGAGAAGATACCGTAACAAGAGATTCCGAGTCAATGAAGCAGCCATGGACTCGGAGGAGAATTAAAAACCGGAGACCTCGCAGGCGTTGTAAAGCCACAGGGGAGTTAACCACCTGGGTTGTCTGCGAGACTGGAAGGTCCGAGGGTACTACAAGCCGCTTGAGTCCGGGACACTTGTCTTGCAAGAGATCAAGGGCAATGATTAGGCTTGATTGAGCTAGACCATGGGCGGACATGATGGTGAGATTTTGCAGTCCAGGCGACACGAAAATGGAGAGCCAGAGCAGGATTTCCTCGTCGGATTTGTAGCTCTTCAAAATCCCGAAAGTGTGAAGGTTTGGAAGTAGGCTCCCCCGATCCCCAAAGCATTCCCAGCACGATACGAAGAACCTAGGAATGTTCAGTCCACCTATTTCCCATTGAGCAATTACGCGAAGCCTTTGAACCATCGGGGAATAGAAGTCAAAACGCGTGAAAGCCTCGGGAGAGTACGCAGGAAGCGCAACATCTAGGTACTAGTATAACAACGTTAATAGCGTATGTATTCAGGTATGAATTGACCTGCCACGTTCGGGTCTTCTTTAAGCGTCACAGTCGGGTTTAGTAATGATAATAATGGTTGTACACTGTCCAAGTCACTCCAGATCCGTGGAGCAGCGACTTTGAAGGAGTATTCCGACGTTCGAGTAAGTCTAGCTAAGGTTTCACTAGGACAGTGATTGCATATGATACCAAGCAGTTCGGGAGTGTGAAACACTGCACGACTGGCGCTGGTGTCTAACATGGTGGTTGGCAATAACGTCTTAGCTTCGGAAAGCGCTGGGCGCTTGACATGCCACTTTGACTCAATTTGGTTCGCTTGCGGCTTACCATGTCTACTGCGTCTGGGTATAAATAATTGGTGAAAGGGTACAGTAGTCGCATCCACAATCCATCAAGCGTCGCTCGCACATGCTCTTCATACGAAAATCGCCTTAATCCTGATCCTCGCCCCATTTCAACGTTGTCAAGTTCAGTCAACAAATTTCGATAACAATAGATCAAAGGGATTACTTGAACTACAAAGCAGCACATTAATACTCGAAACCCAGTAACCATGGTTAGACTAATACGCACGTTCTTGCCATCAGCCCACTTCTTGCCGTTGACCTCCAAGTCCCAAGCGAGCGCACCCTCAAAGAACGCCTTGTCCTCGGGGTTCTCGAGGTCAATCTTCTTGTACTCGTACGACTCCCAATCGGGGGCGACATCCATAACCGGCTGTGGTACACATCGGTCAATCTAAACACTCGCATAGGAGCAAGACACGTACCTTGTAGTCCAAACCACGGAGGATGAGAGTACCCGAAATAACCGAGTTGTTAGCTTCTCCGCAGACACCAACCGAGCCAAAGAGATACTTCCTCGAAGCCTCAAGGCGGTCTGTTACAGACGGATTTACTCAGCGCGTGTAGATGGTTTCAGAACAAGTATAAGACTCACTAAAGAAACCTCCAATCTGGTTCGAAGACATGAACACCTGGGTTAGCTCATCGTTGTACTTGAAATCAACACGCCAGATTGAGAATCCAGCAGGATCGAACCTGTAGGTGACCGGTATTTAGCGCTTTGTTCCTTACCAAGCGACGCACAGAATAGGACACGTACTTCTCATAGAACCACTTCAGCGACCCGGCATCGCCTCGGGTGTCCATGTTCGAGTACGCTCGCTTCCAGTCCTCGAGGTTGAAGTTGCTCTTCGGCAGATCATCCAGCGGGTTTTTGACCTTAGGCTCGGCTGGAGCGGAGGGCTCGTCGTCGTCATCGTCCTTCTCGACAGGCTTCTTCTCCTTTGGAGCCTTGGGGGCGGCCGGAGGGGGAGCAGGTGCTTTCTCTTTCTTGGGAGCGACGTACTGGAGTGCAGTTTTAGCGTACTCGACCTCGCCAAAGACATCCTTGATGGCCGGATGGTTAACGACGGTCTCGAAGAGGCGAACAACAGAACGGTACTTTGCCCGCTCCGCAGGATCCAAAAGATACTTCATCGGACCCAGAAGGACAGCAGCAAAGGTGATATCTGCAAGCGATAGGCGGTTGGTGGGGAGGAGGAAGGTGTTGTCAGTGAGGTGGGTGTTGAGGATGTCGATGTGAGTGAAGATCCTCTCGCGTAGCGCAGTATCGAGGGGCTTGAAGTATGGCATCTGGTGAGTCATGAGACCATAAAGCAGGTGGGCTCTAGAAGCAATCTCGCTGTCGCAAAACGAGACCCATTGATCGACAAGTGCGGCATCCGTGGGGGAAGTACCAAGCAAGCCAGAATTGGGAGCAAGAGAGGCGACTAGAAATTTCATATTACAATAAGCTGGCAAGCTCCTAAACGAAGATCAGTCGTGGCGTACCATATCGAGCAATCGCGCTGCCCTCAAACAAGCAGAACCCGTCCTTGGTCTCGAGGGCGGGGATCTTGCCCGAAGCAAATTTGGCTTTGTACTCGGGAGTTTTATTGGTCTCGTAGTGAACATAACCCGTTGGTGAGTCCAGCTTGAGTCCAGCGACTGCGGCCGTGGCGCGGATCTGCGAGATATTAGCATTGTATTAAACACGAATAGCGTCGTACTCACGCGCTTACCATGGGACTGGGCGTCAGTAGTATACAGAGTTCCAATGGAGGACATGATATCGGACGATGGTGGTGGTGGCAGATAAGTGTGGCTCAGGGTTCCCTTAAAAATTAATCATAACTTTTGATTGGGTGTGATCGACGATCTTAAACGGAGCAATACACATGTACAAACTAATCTTCCCTAATCACCATATGAGCTTACTGAGCGAGCGCCGTTACTTGTGCCTTGTGTGACACATTCCATGGCTCGCTCAGTCGTCGGCAAGGCCAATGAACGTAGGTGCAGCCGAGAGTTGCAACGCGCGACGCGCGACGCCGGGCACTGACACAAGATGATTGTGGCCAAGCGCGAGTTAAACGCGTCGCCACGTGTGCCACGTGACCCCACACACCAGCGACCTCCCCCTTCAAGAACGCGTCTGCAGCACAGCCGGTGGAGCTGCATGAGCTCTCACTTGGCTTACTTTCATCAAAAAAATCACATCACACCTCGTCTTTGCTCCATTTCAGTATCATTAAATTCTATCAACAACATTTCAATAATAATAAAGCAAGAGGTTTACTTGAACTGCGGAACCCGAACCAGCGATTCAGTGTCCAGAACTATTCAAAAAACTGAAGCAATACGTACGTTCTTGCCATCGGCCCACTTCTTGCCGTCAACCTCCAAGTCCCAAGCAAGCGCGCCTTCAAAGAATGCCTTGTCTTCAGGGTTCTCTAGGTCGATCTTCTTGTACTCGTATGACTCCCAGTCGGGGGCGACGTCAACAACGGGCTATAAAGATGTATCTTAATAACGGGAGCCATCATATATAGATCGGGGGAGTACCTTGTGGTCCAGACCGCGCAGGATGAGAACGCCCGAGATAACCGAGTTGTTAGTTTCTCCGCAAACACCGACTGAGCCGAAGAGGTACTTCCTCGAGGCTTCAAGGCGGTCTGAGAGACGAATTTTCTCAGCGCGTGTGGGTGGTTTCAAAATAAACATGGGGCTCACTGAAGAAGCCTCCGACTTGATTAGAAGACATGAACACCTGAGTCAGCTCATCGTTGTACTTAAAGTCAACACGCCAAATCGAGAACCCAGCAGGATCGAACCTAAGGATGGCGAGCATTTAGTAATATATTTTCCAGCCGCCAATGCACGTAACACACTACGCACTTCTCATAGAACCACTTCAGCGATCCGGCATCGCCTCGAGTGTCCATGTTCGAGTATGCCCGCTTCCAGTCCTCGAGGTTAAAGTTGCTCTTTGGCAGGTCGTCGAGCGGGTTTTTGGCTTTGGGCTCAGCGGGCGCGGAGGGCTCGTCATCATCATCATCGTCCTTCTCGACAGGCTTCTTTTCTTTTGGTGCCTTGGGGGCAGCTGGAGGAGGGGCGGGCGCCTTTTCCTTTTTGGGAGCGACATACTGGAGCGGAGTCTCGGCGTATTTGGTCTCGCCGAAGATAGGCGCAATGGTTGGATGGTTGACGACTGTCTCGTACAGGCGGACAACAGCCGGGTACTGTGCCCGCTCCTTAGGGCCCAAGACATACTCAAGAGGACCCCTAAGAACAGCGGCAAAAGTAATGTCGGCGAGCGACAGGCGGTTGGTGGGGAGAAGGAAGGTGTTGTGGATGAGATGAGTGTTGAGAATCTCACACGAGGCAAAGATCCTATCGCGCAAAGCGCTATCGAGAGGCTTGAAGTACGGCACCGAGCTGTTGCCGGTCAAGATACCGCGAAGAAGCTGTGACCTGGAGGCGATCTCGCTGTCGCAAAACGAGACCCACTGGTCAACTAGTGCAGCATCAGTGGGGGAGGTCCCAAGCAGACCGGAGTTAGGAGCAAGAGAGGCAACTGGAAAACATTACAATAAGCTGGTAGACTTAAAATATGATCGGTTGTGGCGCACCATATCGAGCAATCGCGCTGCCCTCAACCAGGCAGAAGCCATCCTTGGTCTCAAGAGCGGGAATCTTGCCCGAAATAAACTTGGCTTTGTATTCGGGAGTTTTGTTAGTTTCGAAGTGGACGTATCCGGTTGGTTCGTCCAACTTGAGTCCAGCGACTGCGGCCGTGGCGCGGATCTGCAAGATATGAGTGTTGTATTCAACACGAATAACATCGTACTTACCCGCTTAGAGTGAGGCTGGGCGTCGATGGTATACAGAGTTCCGATAGAGGACATGATAGTAGACGGTGGTGGTGGAGCGAAGGTGGAGGATAAGTGCGGTCCAGGGTTCCTTTAAAAATTAATCTCAAATTCTGATCGGATTCGATCGACGATCCTGAATTTATACACATGTACAAACACATCTTTCCCCACGCGTAACCACGATTACCATAGGCTTATTCAAGGCGTATTTGCCTTACTGTCAACAAGATAACCGCATCATATTCTATCCTTGCTCTATTTCAATATCGTCAAGCTCAGCTGACTACATTTCAGTAATAATGAAGCACGGTGTTTATTTAAACTATGGGGCCCAAACCAGCGAGTCAGCATCCAGAACCACTAAGATCAACCAGCACGATACGCACATTCTTGCCATCAGCCCACTTCTTGCCGTCAACCTCCAAGTCCCATGCAAGCGCACCCTCGAAAAACGCCTTGTCGTCAGTGTTCTCGAGGTCGATCTTCTTGTATTCGTACGATTCCCAGTCGGGAGCGGCATCGACAACGGGCTATGAAAGGCTTGATAAATAAATGGGAATACCTAGTGTATGCTGGGTGCGCACCTTGCACTGTGGAAGGAAACCATCCCAAAAGTTGGGATATTGTCACATTTACCCTCATCTAGTCCAAAATCGGACGTTGCAGGGACCAAATTGTGGAGCGTTGCGCCACGGCCCCAGCCTTTTAGTCCGATTTTGGTAAGTCATCTCTTGCAATGACATCATGCATAATTTGACTCCACAAAACGCTATACCAAATTTACACCTAGATTAGAGCAAATAAATGATGCCGATAGCCCCAGAATCGGACATTTTTTCAATTAGCATTTATTGAACACATCTGTCCTAAATCACGCCCCAACTTTTGATGTGATTGCTCGCTCCAGTGGCAATTGTAGTCTAAACCGCGGAGGATAAGGACACCAGAAATAACCGAGCTGTTAGTCTCTCCGCAAACACCAACCGACCCGAAGAGATACTTCCTCGAGGCCTCAAGACGATCTGTCAAAGGTGGAACTACTCAGTATACAGGGCGCACTTTAAAGCTAACGTCAGGCTCACTGAAGAAACCTCCAATTTGGTTCGATGACATGAAAACTTGGGTTAGCTCATCGTTATACTTGAAGTCCACCCTCCAAATCGAGAATCCGGCGGGATCGAACCTATGCATAATCAGGACTCAGCTCGAGCTACACTACGAGATACATACTTTTCATAAAACCATTTCAGAGACCCAGCATCACCGCGGGTGTCCATGTTCGAGTACGCTCGCTTCCAGTCTTCCAGATTAAAGTTGCTCTTCGGCAAGTCGTCGAGCGGGTTTTTGGCTTTGGGCTCGGCGGGAGCAGAGGGCTCGTCGTCGTCATCATCGTCCTTCTCAACAGGTTTCTTATCTTTTGGCGCCTTGGGAGCAGCTGGAGGAGGGGCAGGCGCCTTCTCCTTCTTGGGAGCGACGTATTGGAGCCGAGTTGCGACGTACTTGGTCTCACCAAAAATGGATGCAATAGCTGGATGATTGACAACAGTCGAATAAAGACGAACAACGGCCGGGAACTGCTTGCGTGCCTCAGAGTCCAAGAGATACTCGAAAGGGCGCTGGAGGTCGGCAGCAAAAGAGATGTCGGCGAGCGACAGACGGTTGGTAGGAAGAAGATAAGTGTTGTGGATGAGATGAGTGTTGAGAATCTCGAGTGAGGCGAAAATCTTCTTCTCCAATTCAGTATGGAGAGGCTTGAAGTAGGGAAAGGGGGTGTTTCCCTGCAACATATTGCGGAGCATATGGGACCTAGAAGCGATCTCGCTATCGCAGAATGAAACCCACTGGTCGACTAGCGCAGCATCGGTGGGGGAAGCTCCAAGTAGACCGGAATTAGGAGCAAGTGAGGCGACTAGAAGATATTAAATAGGTGAATAACTTCAAATCGTTGTGACGCACTATAACGGGCAATCGCGCTGCCCTCAAACAAGCAGAACCCGTCCTTGGTCTCGAGGGCGGGGATCTTGCCAGAAGCAAACTTGGCCTTAAACTCGGGGGTTTTGTTGGTCTCGTAGTGAACGTATTTTGGTGGTAGGTCAAGTTTGATCCCAGCGATCGCAGCAGTTGAGCGGATCTGCCATATGAGTCAGTGTTAAGTTAAAACGGAACAGCCGCATTTCCATAAACAGTTTGGAAAACCATAAGTCTTCAGACTTTGGCTCCCTTATCTTGAGTCCCCTAGAGCTGGTTATACGTCTAGCTTAACGAACGTTATGCATCACGGAGAGTCTATAACCTCGAGTCACATCCGGCGGCATGCATATAGCATACCATGAAACAAACACGGCAGCCGGGAATTTTGAAAGTTGTTGAAGTGGATTATGGAAGCACATTCAGACCTTTACTTACACGCCTGCCGTGAGGCTGTATGTCGATAGTCCAGAGTGTTCCGATAGAGGACATGATAGTGGTGGAGCGGAGGTAGAGGTCCGAGGATAAGCACGGCCAGGGTCCTTTTTGAAATCGATTTGCTAGGTTAGATCACGATTGACATCCCGAAAGAGAAAGTACCCATGCACAAACTCATCTTCCCGGAATCCCGTCACACTAAATTTAGAAACGCCCGCGCTAGAGACCCCTCGGTTTGATAATAGCGCTCTCCTCCGCATTCCTCGGCACGCGTCATGTCAAACATGCGCGTCCACCAAACCACGATAATTCAGGTAGAGGCCGTTCGTATACCCTCTGTGCTAGAAATCCGGTGACTGTAACCCCCCTCCGAACTGCCTAGTGATATAGGTTTAGAATTAAGTTGTCCTTATTCGCTTGACCCCTCGGTTAGGGTGCTTTTAATCTATCAAGATCAATCAAAATCAATCAAGAACTACAGTACGCTTGAGGTCAGGGAACGAATTGAAAGTCCGCTTCGTCTGTTCAGGTGCGTTTTGTTGAGCCGATTAATCCTTCATCACCCATGCAGTCGGTGATCTAAAACACAACCGGTATCGGTACCGCGATACGTGTCCCCTCAACTCTCTTCCTCTCATGACTGCGCACGATCTCACAACCCGCGAAGGAACTCTAACCTATCTTCAACACACACAATATGCTGCTTCAGACGTTCAACTGCTGGCCGGCGGTCGTTCTGCATTTGTCTATCGTGTAACCTTAAAAGACCCCCTCCCAACCGGCGAGACCTCTATAATTCTCAAACATTTTGAAGCATATGGTGCCGCATTCAGGGAGAAGAAGATACCGGTAGAACGAGGGGTACGTCTTCACTCTTCTCTCATTTATCGCTAACTTTATTTACATTTCCCTAGAGCTTCGAATACGAAGCTCTGATAGCACTCACCAGTTCAGGCCTGTTCGACTCGAACAGCGCAATCCAAGTGCCCTGTCCGATCCACTATGACCCCGAGACCTTTACAATCTATATGACCGACCTCGGTCCTCTCACAACAATCGCAGAGATGCTCGCTAAGCGGCTCAACTCAAATCCTGATCCTATTAAGGAGTACGCTCTGGTAACTAGCGTCGGTCACCTTCTCGGCGACTTCCTTGGACGCTTTCATAACTGGTCTGCCTTACCCGATCAAGCACAGCTTCGTAAAGGTTTCTTGTGTAACAAGGCGCCTGAGGGGTGTCTTGCTTTTCATCACATGTGTATGACACAAGCCGTTTCGCAACTCGGTGTCGAGGTCAATCGCACAAATAGCATAATTTCAAGGGTGCGGGTGAAAGACTTGTTGGATGGGGAGGTTTTAGCAATGGGAGATTGCTTTTTGCGTAAGCACAACGGGTGCACATCGTATCAAAATTCATCTGACTGTTAGTACTAGTCAATGTTATGGTCTCTTCTACATCGTTAGACCCTCAGAATATCCGAATCTATATCGTCGACTGGGAAACATTCGGGCCTGCACCTCCGGAGCTTGACATAGGCGCCATGACTGGATCGGCGCTTTCCTTTGCACGTCAATACAACGACTACCCGTTCCTCCCCGCCTTGCATAAAGCATACCTACAACATCGGACACTGGATCCTGTTCGGACGGCAACAACGACTGGCATGTATGCGCTTGGCATGGCCTCACTGATGCCGTGGGCAAAGAGCCATCAGGAGGATGATTTACAAGAAATTAGGAAAACTGGGCTCAACCTACTCAAGCTTGCGCATGATGGGAGCAGGAAGAAAATTGAAGAGCACAGTGTGCTTAAACACCTATTTCAGACGAATAATACTACTACCTTGTCGTCTCGGACTTTAGTTTATCTTGTCTCCCTTGTCCTTCTATTTGGCCTTATTTCGTACCTTCTCCAGCCCTTGTTCTTTAGTCTAGAAAGGTGTATGTTTTATTATCCCAAAATATAAGTCGGCGTTGGCGTCTCTTTGTTCATGGTTCAGGCATGTGCTCAAGCATGCGCAGACCGCTGGAAACAGACACGTGATGAGACAATTGTAACGGCTGACCAATCTTGAGCCCGGTGTGGCGCGCTCGATCGCAGCAGCAAGTTGACTTAACCACGATTGCTACAGGCTTATTACTCTTTTTACTTGATATAGTGAATATACTTCCTCGAAATGCAGAGCGCCAAGTCCCAGTATTACCTCAACCAGTGTATCCAGGCTGCCGAGAAGAGCACGATGTCCTTTACTTTAGGTGCTGTTCTAGTAAAGGGCGGAAAGGTCATTGCCCATGGGCACAATCATCAGAGGTAAGTTTCTTATCCTAGCATTTTAATCCAATCCAGTAGCCAACGGACTTTGTAGAACGAACTACGACGGAAGCTGTAAGCAGCTTGGTCGAAAGCCTATCTCGAGTGAGTCACTTGCTACCAAATATCGCCCTCGCATAACTTTTACACGATTTTGTGGTAGTGCACGCGGAGATGCACGCAATCTCGATGGCAACTGGCTTGACACCCAACTTCAAGTCGCAGGTTCAACCCGGCTCCTACCGCTTTGAAGGTCCGGAACTACAAGAATACCAAAATAAAGGTAAGCCAAGCTTTTCCTAACGTCAATTCATGCAGGATCTGAGCGTGAACAAGAACAAGAACAAGAAAAAGGACCTGACCAAGCACGAGGACAACTGGACATCAAACTTCTTCTCTGAATTGTCGACCTGCTCTCATACCGTCCTCCGTCACCCTCGCGTAAACGGTGCAGATATCTACGTAGCTCGCGTCAAGTTCTTGCAGTCTTCCCTCTTTCCCGTTTCCGACATTACCGCCACGCCAGTAGGCTGTGCTCGACCCTGTACTCGGTGTCTCATCTGGTGCCGCTGGGCTGGCATCCGGCGTGTTTTCTACTGGGCGTCTACGTCAGGCAGTGCCTCAGACACGGATACTGGTGGCGAGGGTGGTTTCGTCAGCATCAAGCCCGCCGAGGCGCTCCGTTGCGTGGGTGATGCTGAGTATCTTACACAGGCGGATCGAAAGATAGCGGAGGGCACAGTGAGTTCATTATTCAAGCACTTTACTCACTTTAGTAACTTGACCTATAGTTCGAGTTCTTATAAGCGATATTCAGGTCAACTAACTGAGACTCGGTCTTCACCGTATTGTATCACGAAAGCATCAACTATGTAATCTACCGTTGTTTCGTTCATAAATTATCCGGATTTTTGAGAGCAAAATACGTTGATTGAGAACCAGTGTGTGTATCATAGTTACAGATAAGTCTGGCGACAAGACGGGAAAACTAGCGAAACATGCATAATGGCAGCCAACAGAAAGCGAGATAAACAAGCATGTACAATCCAAATCCGAAAAAAGTCCCTCTCAGGTACCCAAATCAGGAACTCACGAGCTCACAGTCTCTTCAGAGCTTTTTTCTTCTTCTCAACGCCACCCGTAGCGGCCCTCTTTGTCTTCGCTGCAGGGGCTGCACTGTCTTTCTTCGCACTCTCTGCGCCAACAGTCATAGCAATCTCTGGACCATTGCCGTTTTCTGTACCTGCCGCGCTCTTGCCCGGTACGATTGTAGAAGTAGTGAGAGGTGCGGTGTTGTTTGCGGAAGACGGTTGGAGTGGTGCCTGCGTTGATTGAGATGTTGGCGCAGTAGAGTCCAATTTTGATTTCAGTGTGGAGGGCGGTGGAGTTGTGGGTTGAGTAGAGGGCGTGGTGGGTCGAGTGGTAGTAGGGTTCGAGGCTGGAGCCGCCTTTGACGAGGCCGAGGTCGATGGAGTGCTGAATTCCACAGGAGGGACCTAAATCGATCGCACGGGTCAGTTAACCGAGTCGTATGAGAACAGCTGCTCCTGATCTTACCTTTGGTGTAGCATGCACTGAAGTCCACATCCTAGCCCTCCCACAGAACTCTTCCCAGTCCTCTAGCAAGAGCTTCCCGCTCTCTTCATCCAGCGCGCTCTCCGCGTTCGGGTATATCAACAAGCACTTGATAGTCACTAGTATATGACCGAGTCCATATGTTGGTTTCCAATCCTTTTTGAGTGTGTTGACACAAATCTCGCCCGAACGGGATACGTTCGGGTGGAAGATCTTGGTGATCATCGTCGCTCGGGGTGGTGCAGCGGGGAAATCATCGCCAAAACCGAATCGAACGTGAAAATAGCCGCCTGCATACGGTGTTCCCTCTATGATTAAAAAGCAATCAACAAACCTAACTGGGTGAGAACTTGGGCGTTCGACAGGCAACATACCAGGTCCAGCGATAATACCAGTCACATCCAGCATGTTTTCTTCATTGGTAATCACCCTAATCCCCTCAGGAGGCTCACTTCGGAGCTGGCTAATCTCCTTGACAACTTTTCGGAAAGCCGCTGGGTTCACCTGCAGCGAAAAGTTGGAACCCTATCGTCAACACAGAGGCCTTAATCTCAAGAACACCACCCACCATCTTTATTATTCGTTAAATTTAATCAAAGTAGCAGTTCAGTTCAAGGGCAGGGGCGCGCAAAGGAAAAGACGTAGGTAAGGTGGTGGTAGCTGACGAAGTTGGATACAAGCTTCACGCTCCAACGTCACGTGGCTGTCATGTGACCTACGGGTCGCGTCAACAAATCAATATAACCGCGTCGGGACCTGGACCGTTTGGCAGTTAGATGATCGGGCATCTGAGGTGTCTGGTCTAAATTGCCATGTGCGCCGATCCATTTCTGAGTTCTTCGGCTCCGGTTAGTTTCGAAGTCGCAAAACCTGGAAAACAAGCTTAAAACATGCATATACACTGGACCAACGAATCAACTGACAAAGCAAGACCCATACTACCTGTGATATTTCAACTCTGAGCAAGCACTCTAAAACACGAGGTCAGATCTCCTTCCTATAGATTCCTCTTGTCACCACAAACGTCAACAGACAACTAAGAGTTCGGGTAGCGCTTTCGGATTAGCGGGAACGCTCTAGGAGTAAAGCACATTAGGAGTGATCCCGCTTTCACCTAAAACCAACATGATCGCCATCCCCCCCTCATACAGCAGATATCTATACAAAACATCTCGTTGAATTTCAAGCCAAATAGCCGGCTTCGGCTGCGGAGAACCCAGAGATACTGTCAGCTCAGCAATTGCTTCGCACGTCTCTACGTGTATCCCAACCACGAGAGCATGATGTATCGTATAGAATACTCTAAAACAACCATAGGGAGAAAATCAAGTTCAAAGACTTGACTATATGCGTACACTGAGAGTAGCTGGTGAATAGGCTAACCTGGGTCGAGGGAAACCGACCACGACCTATCCTTAGAAGCAGCGTGAGCTCCCCTATCAAGTATATAAACGCCTGTATACTCTCGTGAGCAATGACTTACATTCAACCTCCTTTTGATCAAGACGACCTATTCGGCATAATTATCCTCTCAACTGCAGCTTGTTTTATATCCGTAGTTGCGACTGCTATCATGCCAAGAGTTGACCCAGATCGAAATCAAGGTCAGCTAACTAGCGTAGGCGCACATATGGCAGTCACTACTTGCGGGGCCATTGGTTTCGAATGATGTTTTCTCGACGTTCGGAATCACAGTTTTCCGCCAATCGCGCTCTTGTGCAAGATTCAACAGACATCAATGATTTGCCTTTTGCAGACAATGCAGTGCACGGCTGAGGCCTAAGCGGCTTCGCATCTGCTTCCATAATGCTTGGGGTCCGCCCACTAGCCTCGTCTTTCGAGCGTGGATTGCCGGAAATTAAAGGAAAAACAAATATTTCCGGCGTCTATAAAAAGTCACGACTGGACCCTTGTTCGATCCTATCCCCACATAAACCAGGCGCGATCACACAGAGAACTGTGTTCCCTCGCTTGACTTTGGCTGGTCCAAGCCTGCCGCTCTACGCTCCTGTTCGCTCTGAATAGTCTCAACTATGAAGCGTACTTATCTCTTCGCACTCGCTGCTCTCGTCGGGCCGTCTGCCGCCCAGCTGCGCTCGTTTGCCGGCTCGCTCGATCTTGTTGACGATTTTTGGCGCGATCTCCAAACTTCTGTATATGCCCTCTCTAGCAGCCATCCCCGTCACTCATTTCATCGTCGTATACCTGGGAGGATAGCTAAGCGTTGTGTATTTAGTCCAAATGGAGGATTACCGGGTACCAATGCGACTTCGACGACGTATTCTAGTTCTTCAACATCGCCGACGTCGACTCGCTCATCCTCATTTAATTCGTCTTCATCCACGTCCACTCGAGGCCCAACCTCACGCTCAGCAACCCTGGGTTCGTCTTCTACTACTACTTCTACTTCCATAACTAGCTCCACTTCCGCTGCTGCAACGCCCAGCTCCACCTGGAAAATTCAAACCAGGATCGCCGGAGCCGAGTTTTTCGATGCATGGACTTTCTGGTCTCATCCAGACCTAACCGGAGGTAAATTCTTCCGCTCGCTAGCTCTCTAACTTATTTCCCGCTCATATAATCATTATTCAGGTGCTATCGATTATCAAACCTTGGAGGGTGCCCAAGCTGTAGGTCTCATCGGCGTGAATGACGCAGGAAACGCGGTCATGCGCCTCGAGACTACTTCTCAGGTCACCGGCAATCGTAAATCCGTCCGTATCAATTCCAACTACACGATCAATGGCGGACTCGTCATCCTAGACGCCGTACACATGCCATATGGCTGTGGTACTTGGCCCGCATTCTGGACCACTAACAGCGGCTCCGACTGGCCAGCAAACGGCGAGATTGACATCGTCGAAGGCTTCAACGGGTACACCCAGAACCTAGCATCCTTGCACACCAAACTCGGTTGCAAAATCCCAAAAAACTACGGCGGAAGTGGTGCGCTCATCGCAACAGGTGACAACGCGCTCGACTGCGCCAACCAAGGATGTGGCCAATTAAGCTCCCGGGCGAACAACTATGGCAAGGCGTTCAACTACAACAACGGAGGAGTGTATGCGAGTGAGTGTTTTTTCTTCTTCGTCCATTTTTCCTTCCTCCTTGGCTCGCCTTGCTCATTTGTGGTGTGATAGTGAAATGGGATACGTCTGGCATCTCGGTTTTTTTCTTCCCGCGCGAGGCAGTTCCCTCGGATATCACCTTTGAGCAACCAATGCCCTCGACGTGGGGCATGCCAGTCGGTAATTGGCCCGCGCAGAGCTGTGATCCATTCACGTTTATGAAAGACCATGTCATGGTTTTCAATATCGCACTCTGGTAGGTTTATTTTAGCATTTTGATTAATTATCGTGACTCTAACTACGGATGGGTGGGACTGTAGTGGAGAATTGGCTGAAAGTAACTGGAACACTGCTAATGTCGGTGGTCAAGGAGAGAGCTGTGCCGCCTCGACGAGGTACAACACCTGTGTCGACTATATCAGAAACGAAGGTGCCGCATTTGAAGATGCTTGTATGTAACATTTTCTTCCTGCTCTCCCTTTTCTTTTTCTTCTTATCTCCGTGCGAACTCTAACGCATCCGTTAACCGAATAGATTGGGAAGTCAAGAGCGTCAAGGTGTACACCTGAATCTCGTCGATATTGAACACGCACATAGAACAGCATAGACAGCATGGATTCCTCGTTTCGGCATTCAGTTTTTTTTTGTTTACTGGGGGAACTTTAGTCATCAAATCAAATTACACATCAGGTTGTGCATTCTGACGCATCTATTTTGTTCTCTTTGCTTTGCCTATCTATCGCCCTACTTGCTTCTATCTGATACCACGTCGAACTATTCTCCCGCACGCGGTGTCGTATGTATTGTATTTTCATAACCTGCACGCTCTTTATGTATGTCCCCTTCCTCGTGTTTTCTTGACACAAGGGCGAGGGATTGGAATTGAAGTAAATAAGCTAAATTCAATGGATGAAATACAAAGGAATGTATGTAAGTGGAAAGCTGGGGCAAGTGCTGTGTACAGGAGCTTAAAACAGGGGCGGCGCAGTGTGTCTTCCAGTGCCCCGTTGCGTTCCAACCAACGTCGCAGTCCTTGGTTTCATTTTCATTCACCATCGCGAGCGATTTTTGATCCACCGTAATTCCGCTTTGAAGCTCACAAAACGATGGACGTAAGTTAGTCTAACCGCTACTGCGAGCAAAGTTTTAAACCGAGCAAAATGCCTAGATCATCCTAACTCCAGCAAGTCGCTCATCTATTTCAGGGCGTTTATACTGCGGAAAAACGTCCACAAACAGTTTATCACACCACCTACCACATTATAGCCCTCAGAAGGCACCATAGATCACGAGGCTACTAGATCTTCCTCCTAGGCGCTTCTCTTACCACTATAAACTCAAACAACAGGCGATGGGCTCGGGTAGCGCTTTCGTATCAGCGGGAACGCTCTAGTAGCAAAGATCTTAGGAGTAATCTCGCTTTAGCCTAGAACCAATACCATCACCATCCTTCTCTCATCGACGGACTCGCGATATCTGTACAAGCATCTCGTTGGATTTCAATCCAAATAGCCGGCTTCGGCTGCGGAGAACCCATAAACACCGTCAGCTGAGCAGCTGCTTCACGCGTCTACGAGTTCATACCTGCCACGAGAGCACGGTGTATGCGTTCCAGAACATCCACACGAGGAGATCAAGTCCAAATACTTGACTATATGCGCACAATGCTAGCCACATTCGACTAGCATCAACTCAGCAAAGGCTGCTCTATTCCAAGAACATTTCAACTCCGAGAGTAGCCGGTGACCAGGCCAGCCCGGGCTACGAGAAACAAGCCATAACTTATCCTTTAGAAGCAGCGCCAGCACTCCTATACAACATATAAGTACCCCTACACCCTCGTGAACAATGGCTAGCATCCTACCTCTTTTTGATCAAGATGATCCGCGTTGGCATTGTTCTTACTTTCGCTGCCTGTTTTGTATCTGTCGTTGTGACTGCTATCGTGCCGAGAGCTGACCCGGATCCAAGCCAAGGCCAGCCAATCAGCATAGGCGTACGTGTGATTATCACTACTTGCAGAGCCATTGGTTTCAACTGATGTTTTCTCAACATTCGGAATCGCAGCTTTCCGCCAATCGCGCCCTAGCTGCAGCATCTGTTTTTGGAACAACTTCCGATAGCGTCAATTTTCTTACTTTGCCTACCAGCCTTTGCATCGTTCCCATGTATAGCGATGAGGCTGGTATGGGCAAAGAGCAGAAGATACTGACAGTTCAGCAAGCGCTTGAAATATGTCCTAGGGCTCAGCGTATTGTGGTAGGTCGAATTATCCCTTAGATAACCGCTGAGGAGTATCTCTAACTTGTTGAGGCTGCGTCCATAGGTGTCTGAGACATGAACAACCTTTCTTCCCCCCCCCCCCCCCGAGTTGATGCTTAGGGTGTGATTAGATGTGATTTTTGTGACTGGATTTGTATTCTAGAATCTGTCGTTCACTTGATTCGTTGGATATCGAGGTGTATGTGTTCCTAATCAGAAGCGGCCAATTAGAAGGCTTTGTGCAACAGACGAGTACAGGACCAAGACTAAGTCTAATTGGTCCCTTGAACGTCACTACCTCAGTTAATATATTTTCACAAGTTAAGATAGGATTCAAACGAGCCCAGCCCCGGTATTTAAGTGTGTTCCTTGTGCACGAAAGTCCTTCCATCAATGATTACAACCATGTAGACTGCCGGGAGCCGCTAAGACATCGAGTTATCTTTGGTAACTATATAAAGCCCCCTCTGTGTGATTCCTTGCATCTGTGGTGATGTTTGATTAGCGTGTTCCCAACAACCAGCTAGCAAACGTAATTCGTACTGACCGTTTCTTTGACTTGTGCTGCGCTGGGTCGGTCTCTTGGTTCATATGTCCAGCACCGCTTGAGCAGATTCCATAGTGTTTCCCCATGCTCAGAGTTAGAGGGTATATATTGATGGGGCCGCTCAGGATGCTCCTTTTGCAGAAGTACCGCAGGAATCACAGCCATTTCGGTTTTTCCCGAGTACGGTACGTCCCCCGTCATAGTCTCCTACGTTGTGAAGAATTAGTGCGTTCCCAATGTCCATGGACTGGGTCTCACTAGTATTGTCTATAAGTCAGTAAGTCGTTGAACGGTCAGGGGTCGAGATAGTATCCACTTACCATTCCTAGAGCATATATGTCTGATGGTTCATTGAATGTAGTCGTCCCGGCTAGTAGCTCCGGAGCCTACAAAATATTAGCATAATGGCCAACGCCACTCGGGAGCTTTACATACCGCCCACCGTAGCGACATGGCAGTTTTAGTCGAGGTATCTGTAAACCTTAGCGTGTGTTTCTGAATAGTTGCATTACCGAAGTCGGCAAGTAGCGGAATTCCGTCCTGAGAAATAAGTACATTGCACTACCCGGGGTTAACAAGCCCGCTGCCGTTCACAAATGTCACACTTACCCCTTTAAGGTCTCCATGTACCTATGGATTGAAGTTAGGGTTAGCACAGGCGCGCAAGGAGTAGTAATATAGCTTGCTGACAACGTTAGACCCATGGAGGTAGGAAAGGCCATCGGAAATTTGAGTGCTCTGTGCAGGAGGGTAGTATAAGCACCTTGGGTACGGAGCCTGAAGTGTACTCAAAACATACCAACTCGCAACGGTTCGCCTCAGGATGTTTTTCAAGATATGCGGGAAGGTTTCCATTCACTTCCCAGGTGGATAGCATTCCAATCTGCCCTCGAAATTCAACTAGTCCAAGGAGACGCTGGACATTGCAATGTTGAAATTTCGACCATGCATACAGCTCATAAGCAGCATGCTATTAATTCGAGATGTAAGACATTGTCAAAGCCTAAACTGATAGCATCACTTACTTTCAATGACTTGTGGTTCTGCTGGTCCGGACTGACCTCCCGCAGCCTCATCGTCTTGATAGCCACTTGGGCTCCGCCTTGAATCTGGCCCTGGTATATATCCCCAAACCCGCCGCTGGAAATCGGAAAGCTACTGCACGAATCTAGGTCTAGTTGCTTGGTCATGTTCGCACAACCTTGTTTGACTAAGCACAGAATTACTTCTACAAGGCTCTGGAGTACGATTGAGTACGCATCCATCTTCATGGCTAGAATGGGGTTATGAACATACCATTGAGCTGGTAATAGTCGGCGGTTGAGGTGTAGCTGACATATCACTTGATTTAGTATGTGTCAAGAACATTTGAACAAACTTTACCTTGATCGTCTAGAGTTTTGCTGAGGTCCTGCGGTCGGCCTAAGCCTAGGTATATGGATTTGCGCAAATATGCGAGGCGACTAATCCGATCCTCTTTATTTGAGTGCTCATCGAAGACGATAGGGGTTACTTGACTATGACAATTGGTGGCGATTTGCAGATCAGAAAGTGAGCTGGAACGTTGAAATCGGCTGCAGTATGACAGCCCCAAGTCGATTAGACGATCGGGTCTGTCCGCGTGATCATCAGATGTGAGCGAGACCGCTTCCGTTTGGTATAAAATAGCTGAATCGAGATCAGATGATTCTCCAAGCTGCTGGTATCGAGCATAGTAAGAGTTTCCTAGGTTACCTATCCGCTGAGGTCTGGCTGGATGAGGTCGGGGTGTGAGTGATACCGATTGGAGTTGGAAATCTACCGCCAGGTCAATATCAATCTGCTGTTCGAGGCGTCGGAACTGGTGGTAATACGAGAGTCCCAAGCTATCAAACTGGAGTGGCTTGTCTGGATGACCATCGGCGGCAAGCGACACCGCCCGAGTTTGACATGAAATCGCTGATTGGAGATCTGAGAGCTCCCCGGTACGTTGGAATCGGGCGAAATATGAGTTTCCCAAGCTTAGTAGTCGGGCAGGCTTGCCTATATGCCTATTAGATGGAAGTGAAACCGCTTTATTTTGGAAATCGATTGCCATGTCAAGATCAGAGAGCTTCCCAGCATGTTGAAACCGGCTAAGATACGATAACCCCAGGTTTTCCAAATGGACTGGCTTTTCTGAGTGTCCCTCGGGAGCGAGTAGCAGTGCTCGTTCTTGACACGCAATAGCCTCATCGATACTATGGCCGTATTTTGAGTCTTGATACTGACTGAGGTGTACGAGTCCTAGATTTCCTAGTTGGTGATGTTTGTTTGGATGGTAATCAGGCGTAGACGAGGAGGCTTGACTCTGGCAAAGATATGCGGTCTGGAGGTCGGAAAATAATCCTAGGCGTTGGAACCGAGTGTTGTGTGCCATTCCTAGATCTCCGAGTCGGTTGGGTCTGTCTGGATGATAGTTGGGTGTCAACGCGACTCCTTTGTTTTGCAGTTCAATTGCCGAATCGAGATTGGACATATCCCCTAACCCCTGAAATCTGATGTAGTACGCGTTGCCTAGACTGCATAACAGGCGAGACTCGTCTGGAGAGCCGGAATGGACGAGTGAGGCTGCTCGTTGCTGGAACAAGATAGCTTGGTCGATATCGTCGACAATTCCAGATATTTTATATCGGCGCTGAAGCAGCATCGCTAGATCATATAGTTGGCGAGACTTGTCTGGGTGATCATCTGGAGTATGTTGTAAATCTCCTCCCCGAAGAAGAATATTCTTGTCGAGGTCGCTGTCACTTTGAATACTGTCGGACGGCATTGGTGGCAGATGTAAGCGCGACATAGAATGGGTGATGTGCTACAAGAACTTAGGAGTAAGGCGAGAGGGTTGACAGGTCAGTTGGTTGAGCCACCGCGACACATATTTATCGATATCGACGAAACATAGACACGTCATCTAACTGAATCAAACAACAGTCCATGGCAACACTTACAAGTGCCTAAATGCAGGCGACAAAGGTCCACAGATTTGATCAACGATGATGTTGTCAGCAATCGATTTGCTCAGACATTCCTTTGTGCTTCTGGGAATCGAGAGCTAGCTGAAGCCCTCAAAATATCCCTACGTATAAGCATGAATGACTAAGAGTTATGTATGTGGATATATGCGCATACATGATTGCAGTTTATTTTCCACAATGTTTAGGTGCACATCAAATAAAGTCGAAAAAAGTATGAACATAGTATCGCTAATTCGTATTTTTAACCGATGCGAGTTGCTTTAGGATATCCATATTAAGCAATTGGTTCTCTGCGGAGCCATCTAATGTTAAGAATTAGCATCCACAACACTAGCGCAGAATAAAATTATGATCCTGCCTTTTGAAAAACTCAAGAGCGGTTTCGGGCTGGTCGTGGGGGACCATATGTCCGGCCTCGTACACTCGTAGCCAGGTAAGCATGCCAGACGCAGTACCTTTATGGGCTCCGGCAGCACGGACCTCCCCAATCGCCTTACCATTTGTATTTCTCCAAACAGTGTTATTCAGCGCCCGGAACTCTTCCTGTTCTAGAATTAGTCATAATGATTAGAGTTTAGGACAATGACACACCTTATAAGGCGAATTGAGCTGGTACATCCATTCGAATGAACCCTGTTCAGGGATCGGTGTTTAGAGGCAATGCCACCCATGCGTGCCTAACATACCATGAAGTTGCACACAAAATCTGCGTCACCAGCTACGTTGAGTATCCGAACGCCGCTCTCAGTTAATTCAGATGCCATTGGAGAAGCATCGTTCGTCACATCTCCGGCTCTCATAAATGCTCGGTTTACTTCCCAAGAGATGACTAGTAGATGTGTATGGTAAATGATATCGCTCAACCGGAATGAACGCTACGAAACACCTACGAGAATAATGATGATCTGGAGGTACTCCAAGAGCGAGCTTGACGCTTGTTTTGTTGAGATAGGTCTGGATCCAAGCAATTTCATCGTAACATTCGAGCTCTTTGGAGCAGCGTTTCCGGACATCATAAACGTTCAACCCAAGCTCCTAAACCTCACCAGGTAATTTATCATTACAGTCCAAGCACGTTTTGCCCACCTTGAACCGATCTTCAAAGGCGCTTAGCGCATATACCCCAGCAGGTACACTAAAAATACCAAAATTGGACTTAGTTCAAGGGCGTCTACACTTGCGAAACCGCCTACCAAGTTAATGGGGTTTGAAAATCCCGGCACTGTCGCATCACCCGTTTCAAAACCAAAACCTTCGAACGTAGTAGCGAGCATTGTACTCCTCCATTTTCCCAGAATGCATACGGGCCATCACACGCATATTCTGGGCTCGTAGCACCTTGGATTGAAGCCGACATCATCCCGTTCATGATTATGATTGAATCAAGGCTGATACGAAGGTGGGATGGGGCGGCGACCTTGTTCAGTCGGTCGATATAGGTGGCAAAGTTAGGGGCGTATTGACCACCATGGCTCTCAGCGGCGATGTGAAATGGGAGCTGGGAGTACTCCGGAAATCGGGTCAAGAACAGTTGAGCGAACGCGTAGAAATCTTTGGCAGCCTCCCAAGTTGATTGAACCGGGTCTCGGGAACTGGAAATCGAGTATCCAACTCCTGCTGGTTGGTCAAGATATATCATCTAGCCGATTGGGCGTAAGTTTTTCTGTAGAATTTTGAGCCGCAAAAATCTTACGTTCGCTACCTCGTTCCACGAATAAGGATTTGGTTTAGTGTCATTTCCGCTGGGCTGTATTGTGCATGGTCCATTCTCCATTAACAGGCCAATACCAGACGAGCCACCTGGGCCTCCTTTTATGTATATATTAGCAATTCATTAAACGAGTATAAGTTGATGTTACAATACCGTTGAGCCAAGTTACTATTGGGGCTCCTCGAGGATTTTGTCGACTTTCGAAGAACCTGGTCGAGTTGTACGATATAAGCATTATCCGATCGTATAACCAACAGATTAATAGACTTGCCAGAAAAACATACTTCGCTCATTTGAAACGTCAAGATACCCGGAGTACTGTTTGACGTCAGGATCACATAGGTGTCTAGGTCTATTAAAGCGGATACGATAACCAGGTAAAGACAGCAGGCTGATATGCTCGACTGAGCAACGGTGAATGCTTGAATGAGATCGGGTTCAAAAATTTTACCATCACGCACACTTATTGCCTTTTTCCCAGTGGCCTCCAGATGAGGGAAGTTGCCGTCGAGAGGAATGATTTGCCGCGCTGAGGGTGAACGTAGAGAGATAGAATAGATATACTAGCATGACAAGATAGCACTGCATGTTAGGAGAATAAATGAGCTGGACCAGCCAAAGCACGTCCCCAGCGAGGATTTTGTACATTTAGGAGCGTGACTCGTGTGGGTACGTCATGCTGATCCGGGCGACCCGGCGAAGCGAAGCTAGGTGCACTGTCCAAGAATTTAAAATGGAATCACCTTGCTTCTGCAAGGTCACTCCCCCCCCCTAAAATGAGACGCAAAAATCTGCAGACCACGGATCTGGCGCTTATACCTCTGAGCCAATCCGCTTCAAACTCCCTCGACAAGCCTCGTGCGACTCTTGCAACACACAGCACCTTCTAATACGGCAAGGAGATTCGGAAAATACTTCGCTATGGATTTCTCACCTTCAAATGATGTCATATTCTTGAAATGTACTCGGAATTGTATGCTTAGTCGACGGTACTCAACAAGAATCTTGAACACTAGATAGTGCTCGCGAGCACGGTAGGTAGTCTCCTCATGGTGGGCGAGCCTCACGAGCCCCCATATACGGCCCGATAGCGCTCACGAGCACCCGTGGGAAACTCGGTAGCGCTCGGGAGTCCCCGTATAGAACTCGCTAGCACCCACGAGCCCCCATATAAGACCCGGTAGCCGTCGCGAGCATTAGTATTGTGCTCGCGAGCACGTCTACGATCCTCGCGAGTGCTCGTGCGTACCTCGCTGGCGTTCGTGTGTGGTCGCGAGCGTTAGGGTCGAGTGTCCGGTCCCCCTTAAGTACGGAATGGAAAACAAAAAAGGCCATAAATCACATAGCCGCCGTTGTATGTACCGGACCGTAAGTATGATACAATCTTAGACGGCGCGTGTTAATTGTAAAGGGACGGTCAGTTGCAGCCCGTTGTCGAAGTCGTTGGAGTTGGAGGAATAAAAAAAAATAGTTCTTTTCACGCAAATAATGAGCACACGCCGTTTGCAACACATCTCAATATGGCCGGAAAAACAGCGGTGACGTGAGGAGAGGACAGGAGAAGAGTTCGTAAGAATTCGCTTTCGCGAGATAGAAAAAGAAGTCGGAGAACAAGCAAAGAAAAAAAAGGAAAGAAAAAAAGTCGACAGGAAAAAAGCACTAACGAGGTCCGCCACGGCGGAGCAAGCTGGGGTGGGGGATGCCGTACGCGAATCAATCGAGAACGGCAGCCCGACCAAGTACAGTCTTGGCAATGGACAGGCGGGCGGACTCCGGGCGCGCACCCATCATCGTATATGACGTAGAAGTCGTTCTCGCAACCCCGGCCGACGTTGTCGCCAGTGCTGTATGAGCCGATAGAAGTAGTGGTTCCAGAAGGGATTAAGCCAGAAGTTTTTGCTAATCGCGAAGAGGTCCGTGTACGGCGTAAGGCGCAGGTTCTTGTCTAGTAAATGGAACTTCGGAGCAAGGTGGCAAGCGAGAGCAATGTCGGAGACGGGAATAACAAGGTGCCGACGCCGATCTCGAGCATCGAGGTCAGGCTTTGTTGAGTGCATGCCGTTGAATGGAGAGACGATCGATTCGAACGGAGTGAATAATTCCACGTAGGCCAGCTGACCAGGGTACATGTATTTCAGATGAGCCGGGAGAGTAAAGAAAGCCCGCACGCGACCGGCGCGATAGCCTAAATACCAATTTGAGTCGCAGTGAGTACACGCAGAAATCAGATAGAAACGTAAAGGGTGTGCTTTCCACTTACGTTGAATGCCATGTTTTTCGCGTTCATCTCCGTTCGAGCCTAGATAGTCGACGCTCATGAGAAAGTAGAAGTAAAAAAAAAAAAACGAAAAAAAGACTTACGTGTCAGGTTGGGTTTTTCGAGGTACAGGGCAACGTCCCAGGCTCCTGCGTTCAACCCGTTGTTGGCGTCCCGCGCCGGTGGCGGGCTAGCCCGCACTACGTCGCGGCGGAGAGGATCAAACGGAGCAAAGGGGAGGGGTTGATGGTAAAGATAGAGCTTGTGCCAGACATCGAGGTAGTTGTGAGGAGAAAGAAGTACGTCGTGAGTGGGAATGCCGATCCGGTGGTTCAAGAATGCAGTAATCGCAGGGATGATGCGTGGGGCGCCGTATTTGTCAGCCACCTCGCTAATGGAAATATTATGTTTGGTCGGGTGTTTGGCCATCTTTCGACGAGGGTTTGGGTAGGTGACAGGCTCCCAGGTCCAGTCCATCATCCCCCCTCCGCCTTCCCTCGCCATGCCTTCCGGTGGTTGAGCGCTGCGACCGCCAGCCGTTGCTGCTGCGACACTTGCTTCTTCACTGCCACTGCCGGCGCCATTGCACGGATCTATCACATCGACTGTCTCGGAGTCAACTTCGATCCCAACCTCGCATTCGTCGTCGTCATCCTCGTCGCAAGCTAAACCCAGATATTCATCCAGGTAAGCGCGGTGCAGCCGAATTGCTTCTTGGCGCTGAATGTACTTAACCATCTGCGGTAGTGGCTCAACTTTGTTTGATGCGCGCCACGGCACTTTAGCGTATTCGATGTGGAGGTGCTCGGGCCCTTCTGAATTGTAGCCGTCGGGCGCACCCAACTGCCGCACCATGTGCACGTAGTGCCTTAGCATATGCAGCTTCGGGATCCGGTCGAAGCGCTCGCTTGACTGGTAGACGCCCTGCACCACAAGCGAGTCTTTCAGGCGATGGAACTTCTCCAGGTCGGCCTCAATCTCTCGAAGGTCGGTCTCCGACAAACTGGATAACTGCGATCGGAACATAAAGTTCATGAGCGCCACTACCATCTCTGCGACCTCGGTGCTCTTGAGGTTGCCGATCACGACAGGTAAGACTTGCGCTGCCATCTGTTTGCTCTCGCGCCCCGTCCACTGACTTATCCCGCTAATTCCCTTCGCAAACCGCCTCATCCCTGCAGCAAGCGGCATTGAGACAAACCGTTCGTCCATCTTCTTTGCGCCGACAAGATGTTTAAGCCACCGGAGAAGATGGGTCTTGAACACCCCCTGGTGGACCTGGTGTAGTAGGTCGGGCGCGAAACATGTCGCGATGTTAACATCTGGTAAGTCTCCCCACCATGGCCAAACCGGTTTCAAGCTAAGAGGTGATAGCTCGGCTATGTTTTTATGCCTTTGCGCAAAATATGCGCGTAACAGGCCTACCGTCTCCTCCTTCTCGCGTAGTGCGATCGGATCGATATCGGTACCCCGCCCCTTATACTTGGTCTTGCACATCGGGCAGCTGCCCTCGGACGTGCAGGACTGTAGGCTCTGCTCGGGGAAGTCCGCGATGTATGCGGCAATACGAGGGAAGACGCGGCGTAAACGCCCGTCTGAACACCACATCTCAACCCCCTTATCCCACACCTCCCGTAAAGGCGCGACCAGCCTCTCCATTGATCGATGGACCAGCTCGGCCTTCAAGCGCCGACGTTCGTTGTCGTCCTCGATATCCTCAAACGCGTCCACCGGCAAGTAGCCTATCAGAGACATCGCGCGTTTATTGATTTTTCGTCGTGAACCCTTTGCTATGTTCGCAGGTGCCGCGTAGACCGGATAGACTTTCTGGCCGCCACAAATCATTGATACGGTTGTCGGGTCACTTGCTATGATGAGCGGCACGATTGTTGCATTGCGTATCCCTTTTTTTCTGAGGTTCTCCTACAACTTGGTCAGTAGGTTTTTTCAGTGTGCTCGATAACACTTACCTGTTCATTCCACCACCAATCGCCGCTATCTGCGTCAGTGAACACTCGTTCCTTCAAATTCGACGACAGGTATAGTTTTTGGGGGGCGTATTTCATCTGTTTTTTGAATACTCGCCTCGCCAACGTGTCTCGTACGATGTCGATGATGTTCCGTGACACCATGTACTGCGGCCGCGGTTTTTGTCCGTCAAATATATCGATGGTGCTCTGTTCAAAGATTGGCCCGTGCTTCAATTTATCGATATCGGTGTGCATTGCAGCACAGTGACACCATGGCGTTCGATCTTTATACTATAATAATTTTGAGCTTTTTTCTTCGTTGTTCCATTTGTTAGCTCACCATTGTACTCTTTAGGTGTCGATCTTTCGCGGCATCCGTCAAGCCTGACGTCATTAACAACTCGGCCACTTCAAATGTCTCCGGTTCGGCCAATCGACCGACGGACCGCATGTAGGCCTTCAGATCGGGTGGCGATATGCGTTCTTTGGACACGGGAGATCCGGCTAGCTGATCCGGGAATTCCTCGACGTATAGGCCTCCACACCGGCGCATGCGTTTCCGCGACATCCGTTCGCGAGTTGGCCGAGCCGGCTCCGCAGTGGTTCGAGGTAACGGATCCCTGCGCGTGGGTGGCACCTCGTCCTCAGACGGGCAAGAATCTGCCGGATCGACGTCGCTGGCCGTGCTGCTCGGAGCATCTGGGTCTGGTACCTCTTCGACTGTCACTCTCCGTCGTTTGGCAGCAGGGGCTGGTGCATCGGGCGTATTCGATTGAGCTGATTGTTGGCCTAGGCCACCGTCTATCGCGCTGGATTCTTGGCGTTTTGCCGCCCGGCTCGCTGTAACCTTCTCTAGGACTGCATGTTGTGCTGCTAAGCACTCGGGTGAGTTGTCGATATGATGACGCCGCACCGAGTCATTCATGAATGTTTTGGGACAGAAGAAACATCTTTTAGTGCCGGCTGAGGTGAGCGTGGATGCTGTTGATGCCGATGCGAGTGTCTCTGACCCAGCAAATGATAGAGTCCCAGAGATCAACTGAGACACAAAAGAGGAGGCGCCCTGCCTTGGCTGCGCTGAAAGAGAATCGTAGCGGCCCATGTGTGCTTTGCGTATGGGAGTTGTGTTGAGTCGTGAAATCGGTGAAGTCGTGTTAAGGCCAAAGTAACTGCACTTGATTGTCAATTGCGCATACATGCACTAAACCTTGTGTTTCTGAAGGTTTGTCGAGTTTTTTTTTTTACCCCGCGACAACTATTACTCCGTGTTTCATTGGTGGATGAATTGGTACGTTAATTTTTCTTCGAGGCTTTTCCCATTTGGTTTTTTACCTTGCCTTTAGCATGCGCATATACCCTCTGCCTTGCATACGCCGAGCATCTTAGTGTTTGAAACACCTTTGCAATCAAACATTATGCTTGCTTCTTGTGCCTCCGTACAACTCCCATCCCGGATACGCCACTGATCGCCAGTTTCCGGCCATCGCTCGATGACAGTGTTGCTGCCCCGCCCCGCCGATTCGGGTTCCTGGCCCTGAGCAACTACGTAGGACCAGTTTATGATGCTACCTCAATCTGATTACAACACGCTCGTCATCACCCAGTTACTTTGTCTGCTTGCCGACTTATGCTTGGACTCCACCTCGGCATGTTTGCAGAATCGCCCGCCTGTCACTACACGTTCTACATCGCCCATGTCTTCCGATTGGCTCCGGTCTCCGACGCATACGTGCCAAACTAACTGCGGTTTGGTGTCCAATTTGCCTTTTGGTCTCCACTCCAGTTTCCCGCATCGCGTCGCATCACCCGCCTACCCACGTCCTCGGCTCCTCGGTCTCTGAACCCACACGCCCGGGGCTAGTCCGCTCAAACGCAAGAAATTGCCCGCTCATCGCAACACGTTCAGTATCGCCGGCATATCGCCCCGGCTGCCTCGGCTCCTCGGTCTCTGATTTGCACTAAATTGACTCCACGTATCCAAAACTTGTACAGCCCGCTCCTGCTACCAATACCATTCGCTCATGCCCTCTGCTCGGCTCCTCTACTCTCCCATTTCTATGCACTTTTGGTCTTAGCTCAGACTCTGCTCCACCTCAACTGGCTTGCGAAGTTGCACGCTCTTTGCCACACATTCTATGTTCCCCGCTCGCTACATCATCCGTCCGGTGTTTTTGGTCTCCGACTTGCCCATTGACCTCCGACTCACTCCCAGTTACCACTCCACATTGACATGGGTTATCGGTATTGTCCATCCGCCCATGCCCCTTGTTTGGTTCTTTGACCTTGGGCACACACTACACGCAAAGCCGCCCACATATTGTTATTTGCTTACGCCTGCTGGCTTGAGCTCATTTTTTTCGTTTCTTGATCGGCGTTCAATATCTTTCCCAGCCTCAAAATTGGACTTGCGCATCAACCTACGGGCTTCAGTGGTATGATTGCCAGTGTTTTTTCACCTTTGCTTGGGTAATCCCTGGTGCGCCGTTACTTTCTGCTTTATTTTATTTACCTGCTCGTTCCATCTCTACTCCAAATTCATACCATTTGCTTTCTGCTGCAGTTTGGTTGCCTTACGCATACTGTCAGTATGCTGTTGTTGACCAGTGTTGCACCTTTTGATTGCATTTTCCGTGGGCTTCTTCATTTGTGATAGTGTTTGGCTCGATCGCCGTATACTCTTTTTGACTTTGATTCGTAGATAGTCCGAGCTTCGCTGCGGCAGGGTGTGCCCTTTGACAACTCTCCACGAACAAATTGGCTGTACCAAAACCGAACAGATGAATTGATTGTGAGTTTTTCCTTTTTTGTCGCCGGTGGAATAAAAATTTGATAGCGTATTTCATTGTTAGACATGTTTACGCCCGATGGCAGCGTATATGCGCTGCTTGTCGTCATATTGCCGGAATACAGCAATTTTTAGTTTGGATTGTCTAATTTCGCGGTAAAATTTCGATGATTTTCAGTTTTTCTTTCGTTAACGGTTACATCACTAGCAAATATCTCGAAACACACACATGTGCCTATGCACACTCCACTTGGCTCGCAGCCATGGGAGAGCACTTTGCAGGACTTGTCGATTTCGCGCGCAAGCCAACTAGTAGTTAGGTGAGTGCATATCTCGAGTATAAAGGCGGCGACTCAGCTCGTACTAACTCCCCATCCCCACCGTTCCATTCCATTGCTTTCCATTGCTTTCCATTCCACTCTATCACACACATCCCTCATCGCATGCCTGATCCCAAAGACATTGTTGATTCCCACCTTTCTAAACTTTCTCCTGCTCGCGACGTTCGCCCCCCAACCCCGGAGCCTACGACTGAAGCCGTAGGCACTGTCTGATATGTTTAACTCAGCGTCACTGACTTTCCTCTGTGTCCAGGGTACCACGCCCAACAATGCGTTATACGACAACCCAGAGCCTGAGCTCACCACTGGGGGCCGCCGACGCAAGTCGACCGAGCGCGGCGACATTTACAGTAGGACTTACTTGTTGACCGCAATTTAGCTTGCACTGACCTAAGTCATTATAGACGCAGACTACGCCCGAAAAGAAGCCATTCGCGAGAAAAGCAACCGTACCCGCGCCCGCAACACCGCGATGCGTGCTCGGATTGCCGAATCCGAGCAAGGACGCGACACAAGCGACCAACAGGCCTCGCACGATGCACCCCGACCCCAGCCATTGCCCGAGTCCCGGCCTCGTGGCCGATCGCGTGCGATCCGCGAGCTTTCCCGGTCGCCGACCCCTGGGTCTACCGACCACGAGCAAGAAGAACCGGTCCAGCCGCCAAGTATCTGCCCATTCCTCTCTCATACAATATCTTTTACTGACACACATCATAGTCAACAAGGGCAACTACATCCATGAAAAGCTCACCTACAAGGGACTCGCGGAACGCGCGAAGGAAAAGTATGGCATTGAAACTATTAGCGACTACGGCTCCCAGGCCCTTCTTGAGAAAATCCGGGTCGCCGAGGGAGAACAAGCGGCTAAAGTGGGATCTTCGCGACGCCCGGCTTCGGTAGGTTTTTTTTCTTCCTAATTTCTATTTTTTTACATCGAGTTACTTACACGACGCTCTATAGATCGTGGTACGCCCAGGAACGCCACTCAAAGTAGGCGGCGGCTGGCACCACGAGATCCCGCGCTCGCAACCATCTCGTGGGAAGAAGCGTGGTTCGGATGCATCGGATGATGGACCCAGCAAGCGGGCACGCACTACTGACTGCACGACTACCGAGTCCGAGACCGAACCGGACGATGACAGCGGCAATGGCCTGGCACGCAGGGCTGCCGAGCGGATTGCCAACGCGTGCCCTGGCATGGTGGTGGGTGCTGACGGTTCCCAGCCCGGTACCTGTCCCCCGCCTCCCTCTCGCACGCCGACTCCAGAATTTGTGCCGGCAACTCAGTACTCCCAGGCGTCAACTCGGTCCCACTCCCTTGGCGGCTCTCTCTCGCATTACGGCGAATCAGTCCCCGGCGAATCGGCTCCCCCCGAGCCGGTCCCTCCAATCCCCATGCTGATCGGGACCTCTCGTGGGCCTGTTCATCATCGGCTCCGGCAGAAGGCGTTGAAGCGCTACTTTGACCGGGCCGATCGTGATGCGGAGCGTGCGGATAAGGAGGCCGGAGTTCAAGGCGAGGATGAGGTTGACCAACTCGACCCCACGGATGATGAACCCGATATGTCATATGTGCCTGGCTTGTCCACTCAGAACACGAGCTCGGCTTCTCGTACGTACTCTGGCTCTCGTTCCCATCTCCCATCCCAGTCCGGAGCTGACACCTCCATTCCACCCGAACACGACGACGATGTCCCACCGGTTGAGCGCCCTAACTCCCCGAGCCTCACTCCGGCTGAGCTCCTTCGGAAGGAGCGCGCACGGGCAATTGTCGCCAAGGCACGCGCTGAGATGGATGCGGACGCAAGGAGGGTTCTCCAACGAGAAGCCCGAGTCTACGCCGAGACCACGCACCCCCCGACCAACCGGCCCCAAGTCCGCCCCGAACCAGGCCATTTGCGCATGAACGGATCGGGGCCGAGTACTCGAACGACGCGTCGCCTGGACCCTCAGTCTGCGGCTCGCGCTGATTTGATTGCCTTCAATGAGGCGGTTGCGCGGGGTGAGGCGACATCGTTCATTGAGAGTGTTACGCGCCAAACCGAGACTTCGGCCCGGTGCACAGCCCCCACCTCTCGTCCTCTGCATGAGCTCCTTGAGGATGATGAAGAGATGATGGCACAGGCCCAGGCATATGCCGAGGGCAAATTGCCGGTGAGTACAAACTAGCTTATTATTACGTATTTTTTCTTGGTACATACTGACCCAAGTCTTTGTCATCTTCTACACCCAACACTTCTTTGTCGTCCACGTCTCACGGCGGTCGCAAAAAAAAAAAGCCATTGGCGCGTGACGTGTCTGGCATCGAGCGCGAAATACTTAGCCAAGCGAAGGTACACTTCTACGTATACGCCCTCGTCCAAGGTATTTACCAAACTCGTGCGGCTTTTTTGAAATGGGCCCGTGCCGTGTATCAGGCGACCTGGGAAATGGAGCTGCCCATGGTCCCATATGTCTCCGTTGAGGACTGGATTTTTGAAATTGTAAGTCGTGTTCACTGTTTTCATTTCCATCGTTTGGACTTATCTAATATCAGATGGTCAATAACCTTGCAACGTTGCGCGGAAAGGCAAAGGAGCTCACACGCCCCTTCGCGGCCGACTCGGGCGGTTTTGAACACACTATGACAAATCAGCAAACAATCCAGAACAACCTCAACCGGTTCAACTTACTTTATCCGAATAATTTCCACTGCCGGGTGAGTACTTGGAAGTCATCCGTTGTTTTTGAAACTTACGCTAGACTTAACTCGATGAATAGTCCTACTACCCTCGCGAGGGTCACTTCGAGAACCCCGACGTTGGCCGATGTATTGCTGTTATTGTGTGCTCCGGCCCGAACGCGCCTGCCCGCCAGTACCCTGACTACGTCAGGGACATGTGTTTCAACCTTGTTGCGTTCTGCATGGCAATTGTAAGTCTACATTTTTACATTACTGGCTTGTGTTCTGACATCCACCTCAATGTCCAGTGGCAGTTCTGCATCGGAGAGTGGTCGCATGGGTGGCACCAGAACGGCGATCTCGGGATGGCAGCCATGCGCGAGGTCTATGAGGGTTTCCTCGCCCAGTTGAAGGACCTCCACTCTGCTGCCCCGCGCCGCATGGGTCGGCTCCGAAACTCGTGGCGGGAATTTTGCGAGTAAGTATATCTGAATTACGACTCGATGAGTAATTATTGACTATAATTGTGCTACAGGGAGTACTCCGGTCTCTCGTTTGATCGCCAGCAGGCAGTCGTGACCGGCAGCACGTACCGATTGGAGATGCGCCCTGACACTCCTACACCAGAGCAACCGGCTCTTGACGACTCGATTAGCGTGGACGAGATGAACGAGCAGTTATTCGAGACTGCACGCCAGGCGAGCCTTGACTCGCGTGCTCAAGAAATCATTGCTCGCGAGGAGCTCGAGGACCTCGACACCGTCATCAACGAGGAAGAGTGGGAGGAGCTGTACGCCCTTGACCGCCAGGAATGGGAGGAGCAACAGGCTGCTGCACGCCGCTCTCCTTCCCCGCTCCCCCAATACGACGAGGACGGCCGCCTGACCACTCAGTCCAAGGGCAAGGGTCGTGCTAACTAAATCACCCCAGACTTCATCCACATCATACACGTATCCGTACTTCCTCTTCTTGTTTCCGTCTCTGACCTCTTCCGTTCCCCATGCCTCTGTTTGCAATCTGACCGCTGCCTTTGTTTGCGCGGTTTCTTGGTATCTGACTGTTTCTGTGCTGAATTAACTTGAATCAAACTGAAACCGGAACCGAAACTTCTTGCTTGTAGCTTTGTTTAATTTCCTTTTTCTTTCGTTTGATATTTCCCTTTGATTGCGTGGATGTTATATACACGCGTTCCACCGCTCATCTCATTGAATACACGTCTTGATTTCTCTCCATCAGTCCGACTTAAGTTTTGCCCCAAATACGTCTTTTTATATTTTTGGTGCGCCTTGGTTTCTTTGCCGTCTTTTGCTTAGCTGATCAAGTCTGTCTCTTCCTTGTAGAACACAGATATCTTCTACATTCCCTGCTTGAGCATAACTTCAGGTGCGTACGATCACCCATCGCTTATCGAGTTAATTATTCACATTATTCAAAACCGCTAGCTGGACAGGAATTCGAAAGACACAGTTTCATCCCCACCCCTATCCCCCTTTACCTCAACCCGACTGGCCAAATTGCGACACAATGCGGGTCGCAACAGACTCGTTCCGCAGGAGAAGTCCGGAGCCTTGCGTGAACGTGCCAGGTGTTCCCCAAGCGACGTAAGTGAAGCGGCGCATTTCTTCGACAACCACTCCTTGAATGGGCTGCGCGGCAGCTGAAACAGCAGGAGCGGACGGAGCAGCGGGAGCGGCAGCCGGTGCAGCAGACGGAGCAGCGGGGGCAGGTGCAGCAGACGGAACGGATGGAGCAGCGCGAGTGGACGAGGTGAGTGGACCGGTGGTACGCGCAAGGCGTGGGTTGCGCTCATCTATGACCAGTGCGCGAGTGGGGTAGGGTGCTTGTCGGGCCCGCGCGAGTATGGTATGCAAACCCGGGTTGGCTGCAAGGGGGGTTGGACGTGCTGTGAGACGCCGCAGGGCAGGCGTCCGTTGGGGTTGGCTATTGTATCTAAGCCTACGCTCCGTACCCTTTCCACCCGGTATCTCTGGTGCCAGATCAGAGGCTGCGGGCTGATTCCCTTGGATGGCGGAGGGACGAGTAACACTTTGGGGCAGGGGCGGACAACCGGTGTTATTGCCTTCGTGCCGGGGAGGAAGCACGGGGGCTGGTACGGATAGGTAAGCAAAGACCATGACTAATATTTGACAACAACTTACTTTGCCCCGTAGTGTCCTTGTCACTCAACGAGTCAATATTAATGGGTTCACGGGCAGAACCAGGCCCTTCGACGGTGGTGCGCGAGACTTGGGAATTGTCAGTCATCGTTGTAGTCGGGGCGAGTCAAAACCTATGGCGGAGGGTGAAATATATGTCTACCGAAGTAGGAAGAGCTAGGACATAAAAGGTCAGTAGCGGGCTACTAGGATGAGACCCTTCCTCCACTGACATGGCTTTTTTCCAGGCGTCTTGGAGCTTGTCGGGCAATCGCATCGTTTATTTGCATCGAGCTCCAGTCAACTTGGTGCGCACTTAGGCTAAATCAGCCGCTCGGCCAGCCCGGCCTTGGTACTGACGTCACCCCAATGGTTACCGATGTGATCATCGGCCCACAGTTCTCTGACCCAATACAGGGGACCCCGGCCAGGGACAAAGCGCCGGTTGTGGGGATCAAACCCAGGATAAATATGGTCACATGCATGTTTTGCAGAGCAAGTTCCGCCTCAACGAGACCCACCGCGTACGTTGCATCTCTCCGAATGGGATCTTGCGCGGCCGGGCGAGGCCAAGGTGCGTTTTTTTCTCATCTAACGTTTTGAACTCTGCCGGTTGATTTGTTTTTTTTAGGTCTACAAACCTCCGGACCGGGTGACCTTCAAAGTCTTTTTCATCGTTCATAATGGTGAGTTTTCTATGTTTCGTTCGCGTCTTAATCTCCGGCTGATGTGTCTTTTGATCTAGCAAACGATTCGCTCACCCTGCGCCAACCGCAGAGGTTAGGCGTCGTCGTCCCCCAACCGGCCCATTGAACTTGTCGCCTCTGCCGCTACCTAGCCACCTTGTCCACACTTGTCCCGGGACCGAAGGGCGTCCTGTTCATGTTGTGGGTGCGGGTGCCCTGGTCCTGTTGGTGAGCTCGCGGGAGCTAAATGGTTCGAGGTTCCCTCGCTCGCGTCGCGCTTCACGAGTCGATCAATTCGCGTATGACATCCTCCACCCCAGTTTGCTCCGCCGTAACGGGCCTCGTTTGTTGGCCTCCATTTTTTATCTTTTCTATCTTTTCTTTTTTTTTTCTCCGCTTATTTTTCTGCCTCGCAAAAGCGAATTCCTACCAACACTTCTCCTATCTCCCTCTCCCATCACCGCTTTTTTCACGGCTATATTGAGATGTGTTCACACTTGCTCACAATACATACGAAAATAACTACATTTCTTCTCCTCCAACGACTTCGACAACGGGCTGCAACTGACCGTCCCGTTACAATTAACACGCGCCGTCTAAGATTGTATCATACTTACGGTCCGGTACATACAACGGCGGCTATGTGATTTATGGCCTTTTTTGTTTTCCATTCCGTACTTAAGGGGGACCGGACACTCGACCCTAACGCTCGCGACCACACACGAACGCCAGCGAGGTACGCACGAGCACTCGCGAGGATCGTAGACGTGCTCGCGAGCACAATACTAATGCTCGCGACGGCTACCGGGTCTTATATGGGGGCTCGTGGGTGCTAGCGAGTTCTATACGGGGACTCCCGAGCGCTACATCAGCAAAAACTGGGCTGAGTGGGGAGTTCTTTGGAGGGATCCTGGCTACCCCACTTTTTATTAAAGTCCTTTGGACCCACCTATGGGTATCAGGACCTCTCCTGACCCACCTTTCTGGCTCCAGAGCCCTCCTGACCCGATTAGGGAACTGAGGAGTGATCAGGAGTGCTCTGGATCCACTGGGCCTAACCTTATAAGGAAACATTACCTTTTTGGGAAGGTGTCCAAAAACATTTTTTGTGATTACAAATAT